>WNWK01003445.1:55000-167018 GCA_009830355.1 Cherax destructor | reverse complement strand
ATGACATAACAAAAGGGTAGCTCAGAAGTGTCCCTTTTGCAGATGATGTGAAGTTAATGAGAAAAATTTAAATCATCGGGGATCAGGCAGGACTAAAAAGAGACCTGGACAGGCTCAAGCCTGGCCCAGTAATGCTCCTGAATTTAACCCTGCCAAATGAAAAAGTCATGAAATCAAAAAAGCAAGAAGACCCGGAGTATAGTCTGGTGGCCAAAGACTGCAAACCTCACTCAAGGAAAAGATCTTGGGGTGAGTATAATACCGAGCACATTTTCTGAGGCAAAATCAATCAGATAACTGTTGCAGCATACGGGCGGCTAAAAACCTAAGAATAGCTTCCCAATACCTCACAAAGGGAACCCTTCAAGACTCTGTAACAATATACGTCGGGCCCATACTGGAGTTGCAGCACCATTTTGAACCCACCCCTGGTCAAGCCGTCAAGAAATTGGAGAAAGTGCAAGGTTTGCAACAAGACTAGTCCCAGAGCTAAGGGGATTGTCCTACGAAAAAAGGTTTAAAGGGGAAATGGGCCCTGACGACACTAGAGGACAGGAGGGTTGGGAGACATGATAACGACATATAAAATACCGGGAATGATAAGGTGAACAGAGACAAGATGTTCCAGAGAGGGGACACAGAAACAAGGGGTCACAATTGGAAGTTGAAGACTCCTATGAGTCAAAGGGATGTTAGGAAGTATTTCTTCAGTCATAGAGTTGTCAGGAAGTGGAATAGCCTAGAAAGCGACGTAGTGGAGGCAGGAACTATACATAGTTTTAAGACGAGGTTTGATAAAGCTCGTGTAGCAGGGAGAGAGAGGACCTAGTAGCAATCAGTGAAGAGGCGGGGCCAGGAGCTATGACTCGGCCCCTGCAGTTACAAATAGGTGAGTACAAATAGGTGAGTACACACACCTCTCGCCCACTACTTCGTTTTCCCCTCTTGTCTTATCCTTGTGCTATATAAACATCTAACCCTTCACACACTCTGGCTTCTAAATATTATTTCATTCGACTGCCTTCTTTCCTCCCTCCACACATGCAAACTTTTCGAGTCAACTTAATCAATTAGAGTCAACAAGAGAGGATGAGCAGTATATTGGGACGAATATAAACCAACAAGCAGAGTACACTTAACGTCCCCTTGCCTCAGGTAAGGAGTGGAGACGAGGAGATGTAAGCACTTATAATCTATATAGACGATGGAAGAAAGTTATTGGAAATGCTTAATATAACATGAAAACGACGCCGTGGCTGAGGAAATTGCTAACTTGGAAAAATATTCTGAAGAATATTTCATCGGGTGATTACTTCTCGTCTCAAAAGAGATAGTTTAAGATTATTTTTGGTGTGCAATTTTTTATAAAGGCAAAGTAAATAATTTTGTCTCTTAGTCTCGAGTGCTGATTAAAACCGCACAAGCTATAAGCAGCATCGCTGCTACTATCACCACCAGCTACACTACCACTACTACCATCACCACCCTCAAAAAATAAACCAATATTAGCAGCATCACCACCACCGACAACCCTTCCCCCAACAACCATAACAAACACCACCAATAACCAGCAGAACTACAATAACTAACAGCAGCAACAATAACAATAACAACAAAAGTACTATAACCAGCATCACCAGTACTACAATTATCGACAGAAGCAGAACAATAAACATCACCACCACCACCAGCTGCAGCAGCAGCAGCACCAGCTACAAGACCTCTACCAACAGCATTACATCTAGCACTGTCAGCAGCATCAGAACCAGCATCAACATCACCAGGAACAAGAATACCACCACCATCACCAACAACACCAGAATATCTGCCTCAACACTACCAGAATCATCTTTACCATCATCAACAAGACTAGCGACATCAGTACATGCATCATCACTAACAACAACATAAATACCAAAATTAATAGCAGCAACACCACAAAAACAAGCATGACCACCACCAGCAACACTAGTGCCAATATATGTACCACCAGCAAAAATATCCACGAAAGCATCACTAGCACCAGCAACATCAATACTAGCGATGAAATAAATGCTTAAGTGTTTATATTTCCATCAATACTAGCATTTCCACCACTAGCAACATCAACAAATCCATCATAAGCACCAGCAATATCAATAGCAGTATCACCACCAGTAACATCATCGATGCCATTATAAAAACAAACAATAGCATGAGCACCAGCTTCACCACAACCAACAATACCAGCACAAGCATCATCACCACCACCAATGCAAGCATTACCACTACCAGGAACATCAATACCAGCATCACAACCACAAGCAACATTAATACCAGAATCACCACCGCCACCATCATCAAATTTCACATTTAGGTTAAGTTAGGTTAGGTTAGGTTATGTTATTGAAGTATAGGTTGTCCTCTTTCCATAAAAATACCGAATTATTGCAAACCACTATGATAAAAATATAAACATGAGACAAAGGCGATAAACAGATCAGTTGTGCGAGTGGGCAGAAACTACTTACATTTCATTTGCTGAATAACCGAAGGAATGTGTCGTCGTATTGCAGATCCCCACTCACCTGCTTCTCAATAAAAGCTATAGGAATAGTTCAGAGTGCCGAATGTATCTTTATGTATATATATTCATTTAAATATTACCGTTGAAGATATGAAGTGAATCAGAAAATACAGAACAAGTTATCACATGGAAACTAATATTGCAATTTCTTCTATAAAGTGGTAAATTAAATAATTCTCTAAAAAGCATCAGCTTTGACGCTAAGGTGAAGATTAGTTTTTATTTTCTCAGGGCGACCAATATTCTAAAATACACAAGCACATTAAGCTTGAAGCCGCTCACAGGTTGCATTATTAAGTTGATAGAGTTGAAAGACTGACACTGATCAGATGCGCCACACACAAATTATCACATGAAACAGTTTTTAAATTTTCTCCATGTCTTCCAAAAAACAAATTGGCACCTACAATTGCCAAAATCTAAATTTCTCTCTAAGTATTATGGTTTCATGAAGGTAAATAAACAAGTCATTAAGAGGGAAAGTATTAGTAATTCATTGAACACACCATTATATCAGATTCAAAAACTGTTCTTAAAGGGTGACAGCAGACTTACCAGAAATTATTGTAGCCTTAAGGATAACTAAAAAAAGAAAAAAGGAAAACCAGATGCAGTTTTGGCGTAATCTCAAAATTGCGAGTGCACTTAATTTCTTGTTCCGCCCGAAAGTCTATGTATTCTACACCCCCCAAAAAAAAAAAAAAAATATGTATTTCAAATTTATTTCAAAATCAAAAAGTAAAAAAAAAAAAAATAATAGGAACATCTTACCAGTGTGCTAGGACTTGCTACAAAAGATAGAAGAAATATACAATACGGAAAAAATGACATTTTTCATTTCACATACGGAAAATCTCTTGAATACTAAGAACAAGGGCAATTACCTCAAAATATACAAAGCAAGAGTCCTAAGATAAGAGTTAACATAAATTGAGATACTTCACAACAAGCATCCTGGTACATCTTATGAAAGTCAACGAAGCAATTTTTTGTTCTTCAAGCACATATATATTTTGCATACAGAATAAGTAAAACTTGCCGTGTCCTGGCTGTTTCTTGGTGTTGTAGAACTTGTCGTGACCTAGTATTTCTTGGTGCTGTAGAACATATCGTGACCTGGTGTTTCTTGTTGCTGTAGAACTTGTCGTGACCTGGTGTTTCTTGATGCTGTAGAACTTATCGTGACCTGGTATTTCTTGGTGCTGTAGAACATGTCGTGACCTGGTGTTTCTTGGTGCTGTAGAACTTGTCGTGACCTGGTGTTTCTTGGTGCTGTAGAACTTGTCGTGACCTGGTGTTTCTTGGTGCTGTAGAACTTGTCGTGATGTGGTGTTTCTTGGTGCTGCAGAACTTGTCGTGACCTGGTGTTTCTTGGTGCTGTAGAACTTGTCGTGACCTGGTGTTTCTTTGTGCTGTAAAACTTGTCGACCTGGTGTTTCTTGGTGCTGAGAACTTGTCGTACCTGGTGTTTCTTGGTGCTGGAGAACTTGTCGTGACCTGGTGTTTCTTGGTGCTGGAGAACTTGTCGTTTCCTGATGTTTCTTGGTTCTGTAGAACATGTTGTGACCTGGTGTTTCTTGGTGCTGTAGAACTTGTCGTACTTGGTGTTTCTTGGTGCTGTAGAACTTGGCGTGACCTGGAGTTTATTAGTGTTGTAGAACTTATCGTGACTTGGTGTTTCTTGGTGCTGTATAACTTGTCGTGACCTGGTGTTTCTTGGTGCTGGAGAACTTGTCCTGACCTGGTGTTTCTTGGTGCTGAGAACTTGTCGTGACCTGGTGTTTCTTGGTGCTGTAGAACTTGTCGTGACCTGGTGTTTCTTGGTGCTGGAGAACTTGTCCTGACCTGGTGTTTCTTGGTGCTGGAGAACTTGTCGTGACCTGGTGTTTCTTGGTGCTGTAGAACTTGTCGTGACCTGGTGTTTCTTGGTGCTGGAGAACTTGTCGTGACCTGGTGTTTCTTGGTGCTGGAGAACTTGTCGTGACCTGGTGTTTCTTGGTGCTGGAGAACTTGTCGTGACCTGGTGTTTCTTGGTGCTGTAGAACTTGTCGTGACCTGGTTTCTTGTGCTGGAGAACTTGTCGTGACCTGGTGTTTCTTGGTGCTGTAGAACTTGTCGTGACCTGGTGTTTCTTGGTGCTGGAGAACTTGTCGTTTCCTGATGTTTCTTGGTTCTGTAGAACATGTTGTGACCTGGTGTTTCTTGGTCCTGTAAAACTTGTCGTGAACTGGTGTTTCTTGGTGCTGTAGAACTTATCGTGACCTGGTGTTTCTTGGTGCTGTAGAACATGTCGTGACCTGGTGTTTCTTGGTGCTGTAGAACTTGTCGTAACCTGGTGTTTCTTGGTGCTGTAGAACTTGTCGTGACCTGGTGTTTCTTGGTGCTGTAGAACTTGTCGTGATGTGGTGTTTCTTGGTGCTGTAGAACATGTCGTGACCTGGTGTTTCTTGGTGCTGTAGAACTTGTCGTAACCTGGTGTTTTGGTGCTGTAGAACTTGTCGTGACCTGGTGTTTCTTGGTGCTGTAGAACTTGTCGTGATGTGGTGTTTCTTGGTGCTGTAGAACTTGTCGTGACCTGGTGTTTCTTGGTGCTGCAGAACTTGTCGTGACCTGGTGTTTCTTGGTGCTGTAGAACTTGTCGTGACCTGGTGTTTCTTTGTGCTGTAAAACTTGTCGTGACCTGGTGTTTCTTGGTGCTGCAGAACTTGTCGTGACCTGGTGTTTCTTGGTGCTGGAGAACTTGTCGTGATCTGGTGTTTCTTGATGCTGTAGAACTTGTCGTGACCTGGTGTTTCTTGGTGCTGTAAAACTTGTCGTGACCTGGTGTTTCTTGGTGCTGGAGAACTTGTCGTGATGTGGTGTTTCTTGGTGCTGCAGAACTTGTCGTGACCTGGTGTTTCTTGGTGCTGGAGAACTTGTCGTGACCTGGTGTTTCTTGTTGTAGAACTTGTCGTGACCTGGTGTTTCTTGGTGCTGTAGAACTTGTCGTGATCTGGTGTTTCTTGGTGCTGTAGAACTTGTCGTGACCTGGTGTTTCTTGGTGCTGCAGAACTTGTCGTGACCTGGTGTTTCTTGGTGCTGGAGAACTTGTCGTGACCTGGTGTTTCTTGGTGTTGTAGAACTTGTCGTGACCTGGTGTTTCTTGGTGCTGTAGAACTTGTCGTGATCTGATGTTTCTTGGTGCTGTAGAACTTGTCGTGACCTGGTGTTTCTTGGTGCTGAGAACTTGTCGTGACCTGGTGTTTCTTGGTGCTGGAGAACTTGTCGTGACCTGGTGTTTCTTGGTGTTGTAGAACTTGTCGTGACCTGGTGTTTCTTGGTGCTGTAGAACTTGTCGTGATCTGGTGTTTCTTGGTGCTGTAGAACTTGTCGTGACCTGGTGTTTCTTGGTGCTGCAGAACTTGTCGTGACCTGGTGTTTCTTGGTGCTGGAGAACTTGTCGTGACCTGGTGTTTCTTGGTGCTGGAGAACTTGTCGTGACCTGGTGTTTCTTGGTTGTAGAACTTGTCGTGACCTGGTGTTTCTTGGTGTTGTAGAACTTGTCGTGACCTGGTGTTTCTTGGTGTTGTAGAACTTGTCGTGACCTGGTGTTTCTTGGTGCTGAGAACTTGTCGTGACCTGGTGTTTCTTGGTGTTGTAGAACTTGTCGTGACCTGGTGTTTCTTGGTGTTGTAGAACTTGTCGTGACCTGGTGTTTCTTGGTGCTGGAGAACTTGTCGTGACCTGGTGTTTCTTGGTGTTGTAGAACTTGTCGTGACCTGGTGTTTCTTGGTGTTGTAGAACTTGTCGTGACCTGGTGTTCTTGGTGCTGTAGAACTTGTCGTGACCTGGTGTTTCTTGGTGCTGCATAACTTATGTAATACACATTTTTTTAGACAGGTCAGTTAGAATGTGATGCGTCAAACCTCTGAACATCATCATAGGCATGACGAGGGTTTAACACTGATCTTGACATTTGCAATGAACCTGACGATGAAGCAACATTGCCACTTCTTTCAATAGAAATACGAGCTCTGACTGAGGAAGACATTAATGTATATCTCCTACTTCTTCCGAAAGTTTGCATTGGCGATTTGGCAGTGTCAGCAATACCCAGTCCGAATTTCTTGAGGAACATGTTTTTCTTCCTTTGCCTTACTGATATGCCTGTATACTAGCCAGGCAATCACAACATAATGGCCACGGATGTATTCAATATATCAGGTTTATCGATGCCTCCCATGTGATCATTAAATTTCTGACCCAATGTCATTTGTCAGCAATGATGCCATGAGTGGATTTGTAGTCCATTATTCACCGCGTTCCATAAAAATACTTCCGATTAAGATACACCAATGCTTATGCAAAACAATCACTGTGAAAAAATAATGAAATTCCAAGCGCTTTCGTGATTTCTCACATTTTGAAAGACCTGTAGAAATAATTGAACAGCAGAAGACATAAGGCTGAGATATTACCTCACATTACACCCGTCCCATTATGCACCTACGTACTTGGATTGCTCTATCCTTCATCGTCGATATACAGCAGAGAGTTTTCAAACCTATGAGAACTATTCCAAGATGAAAATGGTTTCAATAACTTTGATCACACGCTGAGCTCCACATGCCAATTGTTCCTTGAGTCTCAGCCTCGTTACTAAAAGCCAGCAATGAAATTTAAGTTTATGGAATAAAGCCTCGTGTTATAAGCGAAATAACACAAAAATTTAGAAGAGAAACAGAAAAAAATGGAAAGCACCAACAGACCCTCCTTCGTATATACCTTTTGTCAGGTTTGTATTGGTTATGGCACTTTCAACAGTCACCTATTTGAAATGATATCTGTGAGCATTAACACAAGCGTCACCAGCAAAGTCATTTACATGTATTTCGTCGCTACACGATCCGAGAAAGATATTTCCGTATTGTATGACCCCAGAAACGTCATAGTGCGACATAAGTTTCTAATATAGTTAAGTATTAGACGTTAAAAATTTGAAGCAAAGCAGAGTTAATATTCACAAGTTATCAAACGAAAACTAATATTCAGTTTTGTTTCAATAAAATTGGTAAATTAGAACACACACAGCCTTAAACTAATTCAAATTTTCCACTAAGAAACATTAGGTTTGAAGTCAAACTCAAGAAGAATTCTTTTGTGAAATCAGAGAGAGACTAATATCCTAAAATACCCAAGCCATTAAGTTTGAAGGTGCTCAGAATTTTCATTATCAAGTTATCAGAGTTATTAAAACAATTTGATAAGGCATTCAAAATTATCGTATGAAAATCAATTTTTATTATTTCTCAGTTTATTCTATTGAAATTGGCAATTTGGGATCAATATACAGTGTTGTACATGAATGGTATACAATACAGACAAGATGAAAAATTAGACACATGTGCAACATGTGGGTATCTCTATTGTAGACGTTCTGCCATCCAGTGGCTTTATCAATACAAATTCAAGGACATGAATGGAAGACAGAATAACTATATACAAAAGATGAGGTAATCAGTTCCTCAGCCTTGGAGTTGGTGTGAAGATCACCGTAGTCGTGAAGATTCTGCAACATCATGGAATCTTGGTTCAGAGGACATCTCCACAACCTCTTCATGGCTACTACTACTATTACTACCACCACTAACCCGTGGGTCGGGTATGACCTACTTCCACTGGGTATTCCTCCTACCAGTGACAATGCCCTCGTCTCCTACCCGTCTTATTTCCTCCTGTCGCCAGTATATAAGCGCCAGCCTTCTTGCGTGTGCTCCAGAATCTTCACGACTACGGTGATCTTCACATCAACTCCAAGGCTGAGGGATTGATTACCACATCTTTTGCATATAGTTCTTCTGTCTTCCATTATGTCCTAGAATTTGTATTGATAAAGCCACTGGATGGCGAAACATCTACAGTGAAGATACCGAGATGTTGCACATGTGTCTAACTTTTCAGTATATACAATGCTTCACCTAGCATATGATGCCATCTGTCTTGAAAGTAAAAATACTGAAGATAAATATATTTAGAAAATAAATTATCTTTTTTTAATGAAATAATACTTTTGTAAGAACTTCTTAATTAATGTATGTTTGAGAGCTAGAAAAACAGTAGTGAAATAATAAGTTATTTCATTTTATTTATGAGATTCTTTCTTTTCTTCAGTTTGTGGGATTCTGAGTTTTTGAGACAGACATACATGCACACACACACACACACACACACACACACACACACACACACACACACACACACACACACACCACACACCACCACGCACGCACCACCACCACACACACACACACACACACACACCACACACACCACACACACACACACACACACACACACACACACTCTCTCTCTCTCTCTCATGTATTTTGTTAGGCAAGTTTTGTGAAGCTCTGAAAAAAAAAAAAAGTATTTCTGGCCCTTATTGATGCGTTGTATGTCCGCTTCCAGAGCACACCATGCTGCAGTGTGTCAACACAATGCAGAGGCAGCTGAGAGGGCTGAGAGGGTGTTATTGAGAGCAGTGGTAGAGGGAGACCCAGGAAACCCCAACTGACATTTTATTGTGATTCCAAGACAAGGCCTTGAGATTTAGGCATCATTATTCATTTGTTCCATTGAACTAACATTGTTCACCATTTTAATTTTGTTTAAATTGAGTTAATTTCAAAACGTATATTTTTGGTATGCAGCTGTTTTACTGAAACCATTATCATTATAGTTTGGCATGCCCATCTTTGGGAGTATTTGTCATCACAATTTTACTGGAGTAGTTCTTCTGAGATTAGCTTAATACCCTAGAATAACAGTTATATTTTGTGTGATCACAGGGATAAGTTATTCACTTCTCATTATATAGGACGTCATATAGGTAATAATAATAACCAAACATATAATAACAGTGTAAATGAAAGTATCAGTGATATATAGTTTGTGAATCGGAGGAGTTAAGAATTGAGTTTACTGTACCTCACATTTTAACGGATCTAAAAAGTCACTGTAACCTAAAGGAGCTTAATATGAGGGCCTGTTTTTTTTCGTGAAGTTAGTCAAAGACGTAACAGAGGTATTCAGATTCCATTCAAAGAAGGAGAGGCTAAGTCCAGTTCTTTGGATCAAGAGCTCCTCTTCAAGGAAAAAATAATGCCAAATATTAAAATAATACTCTAGTATTTCGGGATTAAAAATGGCGCCTACACACTCCAATACCAATACCAGCCTCCTTCTAGTAGATTATAAAAGTGTTCAGATTTTGAAACCGATCTGAGGAGGTTTTTCTCCAGTTATCACAGGGAAACAAAGCCTTGGACTGGCCTTAGTAACACTGCCTGCAGGACACACTCATGCAAAGTCTCAAGAAATAATTTTGCTCTGAGTACAGTACACCAGTGTTGAACATTTCAAGCTGTTCGTATAAAGCGTCCTTTGGCTATGAGCGAAAATTTTGGAGAAAGAAAAGAAAAATGTTGCTGAGAATGTTCAAAAACAGGAATTTAGTCTTAAATTTAAAAACGTCCAAAAAATACTTTTTTTTTTTACTATTTTATTTTCTCATTTGTAGTATATTTCTAATTCTCTACAATCAAATAAGAAAAAAATATATTAGCCTTTTGATTTTTTAAAAACATCACCTTTGATAAACCTGTTATACACTAAGATATTGGCAGCCACACAGCAAAAATCATTACAAAAATTCTTTCATTTACGATACATCAGCGTTTAGGGGTTGAAACCGATCAGAAGAAGCATTCTCTGGCTTATTACATGGAAAAAAATCCACGGAACGGGTGCGGTTAAAACCCATCGCGAGTTGGATGAATCTCATTGTAGCCAGCTGGTCCAGTGGCTTACGCACTGGCCTGGAGTTTCATGACTTACCCGCCGTGGGTTCTCACCCCACCCTTTCAGTGGTTTGTTAACAATCGTGTTATTGCATTAAAATTTTCACAGATAAAGGTGAAACAAAGCTTCGTTTAAAACGCCTACCAATAAAGAAAGTTTGATGCCATTGAAAAAAGACATTTTTCAGCAACTGACTTGAAGTTTGTTATCACTATCAGTCAAATTTCTATATAACTTACTTTGATTAAACTTATGTGTCACCAAACCTTGTATAAAAAACGGCGTCAGTAATATTTTGAAGCCGGTCAGAAGCTTTCTATAGTTATTAAAAATAAATGAATATACTTTTTAAATGAAATTGGAAGAGTGGGGCGAATGCAGTGTTATTGCATTGCAATCCAGAGCTGAAAATTTGAAACAAAGCAGATGCGTCATTCTCCAGTTATGGCGCAATTACAAGTTTTTTTTAACTATTATATTGATAAATTTTCCCTCACATAAACAAAACTTAATGGGTAATATCCAGGGACCCGTTCTCAAGAGTTAAAATTGATTTAAAGTGACTTAATGGGAATACAAAAATCTCACTCTGTTTTACAGAAATATTGTATCCTACAACTTTGGTCATAGGGCACCTGCACGTACCAATTGTTTGAAAAATTTAGTCCTAGTTATCATACACAAGCATTAAACATTTGACCATTACCATTAGCATCACGAGCACCAGCAACGCAAACACCAGCATCACCACTACCAACATCAATACTAGCATCACCGCCATCATCAAAAACAACATCGCATCACTACCTCCAATAACACCAACATAACCATCACCACCACCAGCAACATCAATACCTGCATCACCTAACATCACTTCCATCATCCCCAACTGAAATATTGCGTCCCGTTTTGCTTCCGTAAAATATGCTGTAAAATTATCCCGGATATGAAAATCTAACCTTATCATCAACTTACCACCACCAGCGACATCAATGTCATCATCACTATCACCAGCGACATCAATGTCTCATCACTACCACCATCAACATCAGTGCTAGCATTAACTCCGTTGGTAACATCAATACCAACACCTCTGCCGTCATCAGCATCAATATCAGCATCATCACCACCAGCAACATTAAAATCTTGTGGCAATTCACTCAAACACTGGATATAAAAGGTTATATGAACTCTATTCTTCTTTAAAGTACCATCCCCAACTGAAATATTGTGTCCCGTTTTGGTTATGTAAAAAAAAAGTTGAGCTGTGGACATAAAAATCTAACCTCACGAGTAACGTTTGAAGGAACTCAACTCTTAACTCCAAGAAAAAATCCGTATGAGAAGTAACCTGAGCTTTGGCTTAAAAATAATGTACGACTTAAACAGCCTCGATGCCCCCAAATATTCAATATGGACAACATAAGCTTCAGTTTCAGTAAATACAAATTTAATAATGTTTATTAACCCCTTGGTAATAAATTTGGCTTCTTAACTCCACAAACTTTTTAACATTGTTGTAACACACCTTAATCCATTTGCAATAAACAAGATTATATCTTACTAGCATCATAAACTTACCAAACCCTTCATCTCCCAACTTCTAACTCCGTCCCTGTGCTGCTGTTTGTAAGTCCTTTCTAATCCTCTGTAAACTCCAACACACCAACCCCAGCATTACCTCCTGAACCAGGAATACCAGTAGCGTCACCAGCAGCACCTGTATCACCAACAACACCAACAGTGTCACCAGCACCGCTTGGGGCCCAGCACCATCAGCTTCATCAGCACCAGCAACATCAGCGGCACCAACTGTGCCTGGGTTATGGAGTCACTCTCACCCAGCTGAAGCTTACGGGATAACTTGAGGTTTATTACGTAACTTGTCAAGACCTACTAGATATACGACTTCCCTTCCACAGCCTTCTCATTCAGCCCCATCCCCCCTTTCCACCTCCCACTTAATACCTCCTCCTCCAATCCTACCACTGCAAACGATATACCAAAAATAAGGAAACACAATAAAAGCCAATAAGTTTTGATCAAAGTCTTGGAAAGCCATGAAAATGAAAAACGTTTTAATCAATAAAAAAAAATACCTGCCAGAGACTTATTAGATGGAGGGAGGACAAACTAAACTTTACAAAATGAATAGTGGAAACGAAAAAACAGAACCTGTCCTTTAATTCAAGTGTTAAGAAGCAAAGGTAATGTAGACGACAAAATACCAAAGAATAAACGATAAAATTCACCGAATTCAAGTGAGTTTTCTGATAAGGGGATTTTAACATAGGTATTGTACAGAATATCGAACTATCAAGACAATTAAAATGAAGGACATCGAAATATCGAAGGAAAAGATAAAGAAGCTTTAATTAATCTTGACAAAAAATAATAATAAACCAGGTAGCACCTTGGGTATTAAAATAATGTGCTATGACTTAAGCTAACCACTGTAATCTTTTTTTAGGGAAGATTTAATTAAAGAAGGAAAACGGTATATATTGTTTCGATACTTAAAAATAAATTGGTTGACCCCTTGAACCATAATACCAACTTTTGCCCTGCAGATACTAGCAAAAGTTCCAGGAGAAAAGTAAACAAAACGACTGAGGAGCCAAACACACTTAACTAGCAAACAAAGCAACAAATTCATGTACCTCAAATGTAAGTTCCGTCGAAAGGTACAAAAAGTATTTTTTTATAGAAGTGAATGGAACAATTGTGGAATTTTCAGCCTTAGGGAAAACTTTCATCAGAAAATCTCAAGGAAAAGTTAATTTTAAAAATAAAAGAATAAAAGAAACTGTTGAAATGCTTAATTTAAGGTATCTCCTTTTCAAAACATCCTCATTGGGATCCGGAAGGATCGCAAAAATCCTATGAAAATAAGAAATAAAAAGGATTAACTTCCTGCAAGAAGACATAATTAGAGAAAATGGAATAATAGCTAGATAATAGAATTTAATGATGATAAATGAACTGTAATGAAACAAGAAAAAGAATACAGACGTATTAACATTTGTTAAAAGCGCCAGACAAAGAGAGAAAAATTAAACGAAATATCATTAACAAAAGACTGTCACGAGATCATATTAATGAAATCGAATGATATTTATATGTTAAACTGAATATTTTTTTTATAAAAGACGCATTACATATATGGATGGGAAAATATTTAGGTAACAGCTCCCAATATACTTTACAATGTAATTAGAATATGCTGCTGTGTTAGGGTGTCATTGCCTCAGATACTGAAAGTATGAGGATCGGCTTGAAAAACTCTGAAGAGAAGCTGTAAAGCAATTCAGAAATATGAGTATACACTAGATGTATTTCGATAGCGCGATTTAAGAAAAATATCTCTGTATTCCATATCCATAGTCCCTTGTGCCTCAGTGAACGCGATTGGAGCTCTGCAGAGTTGACAATGCAGTCAAATATTATCTCTGAAAATTCAAAGGGAATCAGAAGAGGCATTCATAAGTCGTCATATGAAAACTTGTATCCAAATTTCTTCAGTGAAAGTGGAAAAATAGGACATAGACAGACCAAATCTAATTCAAATCTTTCAGAGGAACCAAACAAACCAATGTCCTAAAATAGACAAACACATTACGCTTGAAGCTACTCAGATGTTGTAGGCTCAAGTAATCAGCATGAAGGTTGAAGTTATCGCCATGAAAAACATTTCGTTCTTCCGATTTCTTCCAAAAAAAAAAAAAACCGAAAAAACTGAAAACTACACAGACGGATTTCAATCCAAGCATTTCGATAAGTAAGACTTGCCTGCTCTTAAGTAAGTTTTATGTGTTCTTAGTACATATAACATTTTTTTAGCAATAGTCTTTAGGGCACACGGATATTATAGGCATATAAAAGGACGACAAGTTGATATAGGCTCGGATAACTAAAGTCAAACACTGTCACTTATTTCTGATCAGATGAAATATTCTCCAATTGTTTCGCAGAAACCAATTTGATTAATAAAATTCGCCCATGATAACTTATACTTGTTTTCTTTGAGGAAAACTCATCAGTATCAAAAATTTAAAGCTAGCCAGGAAATGCATTTTTCCTGTTATTGCAGAGAATCCAAGAGAAATTGTGCGTACACAGCCTAAACCCATGAAGCGTAATATACATTTCATATGAAGCCTCAGCAGTTTAAGAGTGAAGCTGTTCACAATTGTTATATATTAATCACTAGAAAATACTGAACCTGAAGGGGTCGTATAATGCCTGTCGAATGGGAGGCATTAAAATTCAGTCCAGAAGAGCGGAAGATAAGTGCTGTTCCTTGGATCAAGAGCCCATCACCAGCATCAAGGCAAAATAATTCATTGAAAGTAGCAAAATGCTAATTACTCCATTAAATATACCAATCTTCTTCAAAGAATGACAGACGAGTGTTGAAATTTTGAGGCTGACCAGAACCAGACTCCACCTGTTGAGGCCTGGTCATGGAACGGGCCGTAGGGGCGTTATACGCCAGGTATATCCATCAAACGGAAACAAAATTTTTGATTGATACATGTAGGATTGTGTATAGGACAACCACGTGTGAAAATTTGCTCATATCAATAGTAATTCCCTCGTCAAGGCCATTGATATATGTATATTATAAACAACAATGGGCTTAAAACAGATAAGAGTGGAACGCGACTTGTTACAGATCCCCACTCAGACTTAACCCCATTTATACACACTCTCTGCTTCCTATTGGTGAGCCATGACTCGATCCATGACAGCATTTTTCCCTCAATCCCATGAGCTGCCACTTTCTTTAACAGTCTCTGGTGTGGTACTCTAACAAAAGCCTTACTAAAATCCATATAAACAATATCGAATTCTTTATCGTGATCAACACCCTTAAAAACTATATACTGAAGAAAATTTGTAAATTAGTTAGGTAGGAACGGTCTCTCGTGAATCCATGCTGTGTATCATTAATCAAATTACGTTTATCAAGATGGCTTCTTATATTATCAGCTATAATTGACTCTAATAATTAGCTTACAATTGAGGTTAAGCATATTGGGCGGTAATTTGAACGTAACGACTTGTCCCCTGCTTTAAAAATAGGAATTACATTAGCCATCTTCCACATATCAGACACTGCATCTCTATGAAGAGATAGATTAAAAATATTACTCAATGGTTCACAGAGTTCCACTTTGCATTCCTTAAGAACCCTTGATAAAAGATCGTCAGGGCCTGGCGATTTATTTTGTTTCAGTCGGTCTACTTGTTTCATACCAATTTCGCTAGTGACTGTGATATTACATAATTTATCTTCTTCAGGCCCACTATTAAAATTAATTACTGGGGTATTGTTCGTGTCTTCCTGTGTGAAAACCGAAAATGAAATGTGCTGTATTAAAAATAGAGCACATTTCATTTTCCTTGTCAGTAAGATGTCCAGATTTATTTTTGAGGGGACCTATCCTATCTCTAACTTTTGTTCTATAAACCTGTAAAAAAACCTTTTGGGTTAGTTTTCGAATCCCTAGCAACTTTAATTTCGTATTCCCGTTTAACTTTTCTTATCCCCTTTTTAACATCCCTTGTCAATATAATAATTCATAAGATGACCGTCACCTCTTTTGATGCGCCTATAAATTCCTTTATTTTTTCCTAAAAGATATTTGAGCCTATTATTCATCCATTTAGGGTCATTTCAATTCGATCTAATTTCTTTATACAGAATAAATGTACTTTTGGCGGCAAGTATAGTGTTTAGAAAGGTATCATATTGATAGATCTATTCGTAACCTCACTCCACAGGTAATAGTTGTTCTCTAAACTCATTGTAATCTGCTAAGCGAAAATCTGGGACCGTTGCTGAGTTATCCCTACTATCATACTTCCATTCAATGCTAAAGGTAATTGATTTGTGGTCGCTTGCGCCTAGTTCCTCTGAAATTTCTAAATTATTTACAAGGGTTTCCTTGTTTGCCAGAACCAAGTCAAAAAGTTTATTTCCCCTTATAGGTTCTGTAACAAACTGGTTTAAAAAAAAATCCTGAACTACCTCAAAGAAGTTGTTAGACTCTAAATTCCCAGTCAAATAATTCCAATCAATATGACTAAAGTTAAAGTCCCCTAGAATTACAATGTTACTGTGCCTTGTGGCCCTAACAATTTCCTCCCAGAATAGTCTTCCTCGGTCTCTATCCAAGTTTGGGGGACGGTATATCACGCCTAAAATAAATTTTTCGTGCCCTTCTGAAAATTCTACCCAAACAGGCTCAGTATGTGCTTCAGACTTTATACCTGTTTTTATGCAACAATTTAAACGATCTCGGACATAGAGTGCCACCTCACCCCCCCTTTCCGATACTTCTGTCTACTTGGAACAATTTAAAACCCTAAATGGGACATTCAGTAGGCATGTCCCGATTTTTTATATTAAAACACGTCTCAGTTATGGCAAAAACATCAATGTTACCTACACTTGCAACTAATCTCAATTCGTCCATCTTATTTCTCGTACTACGACTATTAGTATAATATATGTTTAGAAAACCTCCCCTCTCTTTTCTTTTCCTGCTGATTTCTGTTCCTCCACTATACCTGTTACCGTCCTTGTCGCCTAGTGTCACTGGATTTTCAATATTCACCAATAACTCTACTTCATCCTGCCTATAACTGGTTTCCCTAAAACTCACACCATCGCTACACTGAGAATTTATTGATTTTCCACAAAAACCCATACCACTATCTTTCTAGTTTAAAGACCTAACAGATCCCTCCACTGCATTGGCCAGGGCCCCAAACCTAGACAGTTTTCTCTGTATTAGGACTGAAGAAGCCACTCGTGGCAAAACGTTTCCTTTAATAAATGTCTTTTTCCACATATTTTTTTTTTTTTTTGAGTTTGAAGTTACGCCACTGATAGATTTGGAAGTTATCATCCGAGCTTCTCGAGGATGATTATAATGGCTACAAAAACTTTCGTCATAGGGCACGTGAACATGCCAGTTGTTTAAAGAACTTCGAACTGGTTGCCTGGATGCCGATTAGATGAGGCATTCCCCATTTATGAGCGAAATTAATTCGAAGAGTTAGCGGAAAAAAATCAATGTGAAATTAAATGAAAGTTTTTCAAAAATTAATTGATGAAGCATGATATGAAAGAATTGAACAAGCCATTTTTTTGACGGACTCAAAATATGGACGAACAGATCTATTCACAACCTTCCATTCAAAGTGGCAATGACTTTATTAAAGAAAGTACAATTCCAGTGGGTGGGGAAGAAGTGATCAATCACACTTAAGTCAATTCAGAGGCAAAATGTAGTTAAGGAAAATGTGGATGCATCTGAGTCTTTGAATTCCGATAATTAGGATAACTTTAATAAGATTACAATCAGTCATCTTCAAGCCTCTCTAATTGAACAAGGAATATAATATTGCTTTCCTTTGATTAAATTAGATCCTTAAGTATGATGATGCAATTATAGTAGGAGACTTCGATAATCCTAATGTCAGCTGGAACATACAAACTTAAGATCAAGAAGCAAGTCGACTAATTAACATAGAAGATGACTGCTTTCTTACTCGGATACTCGACGTTCCCACTCAAGGCCGTAATATGTTTGACCTTTTTACTACAGATTGTGACTTTATCAATACATGAGAAGGCACTTGCTAACAGTGATCACATTATCAATGAATAATCATAATAAAATAAAGAAACTTTATTTTATGATATTTTACTGAATGGAGGCTTAATCAGTACAGGGAATACATAAAAGTTGTGGTATTTAAAACATATAGGGAAGTGATGTGCTCCATGGGCAGGTCAGGTGCCAAAGGGATACGTCAAGCGCCGCCAACATAGGTCACGTGCCACCGCGTCAGTTCATCTACAAATGAGGTCAAGTAATGCTTGGTTTAGAGGCTTAGATCGTGGTAATTTGTGCTTAATATGTTGATCCAAGATTATCTGTGCAATGAATTTAGACAATATATACAGTACATATATCTCTTTTGTTCTACGTTACTGATGAGATGAATCTTGGAAGCCTCATAACACCATTTAATTTTCTTGATTTCCCTGTAAATAAAATATGCTTGCTTCCGTAAGAGCGATGTACTTACGAAAGTTTTAGCAGAGCTGTGGTTTGCTAAAAAGGATTTCTTCCCAGACGATGTTAGCTCCAAATAATTTCAGTCCTTGAGAATCAAGCGAATATAATTTTTCAAATATTGGAATATACCAGTCAGAATGCACCCGGACTGTGGCTGTCTGCCTCCTGGTGGAGGTTCTGGAACTATATATAGGTAAGAAACATGTGCAAAAGTTTGGTATCTTAATTTCCGAAATAATTCGCCTACACTGAAGGCTTTTCTTTTTACAGTCGAATACAGATGTGACTAATATGGAGACAGCATAAAGATATATATGTATATCTTTATATGTAGATATAAAGATGACGTGATTAGTTCATTAGCCTTGAAAAAGCTGGTTTGAGGTGGTCAGTCCCTCAGCCTAGACGGGTCATTAGCTTTGAAGTTGTTTTAAGGTGGTCAGTCCCTCAGCCTAATTACATAATCTTTAACTCTCCATTGTTTCTGCTGGCTTCATATTAGTCACCTCCATATTTACAATTTATATTCAATTGTATATAAACTTTCAAATATTGGATTTTACTTGTAAGAGTGGCTGTCTGTTCCCTGGTGGAGGTTTTTGGAACTATATGTGGTTTTCCGTCAACCTTATAATAGTTTCCAATTCCAACAAGAAGATGAGTAAGATTCATGCAACAGTTTGCATATGAATCTTACTCGTCTACTTGTCGGAATTATATACCATAATAATACTGAAGACTGAGATACTTATGTAACAGATGAGAATCTTTATTGAAGAAACGTTTCGCCACACAGTGGCTTCATCAGTCCAATACAAAGCAGAGAGGAGTGAGGAGAGGAGTTCGAGGTAATCAGTCCCTCAGCCTGGAATCAATGTGTTCAGAATAAAGATTCTTAAATAAAGATTCCCATATGTTGCATAAGTGTCTCAATCTTCAACTTGTCGGTTTTCATTATAATATTGATGGAAAACCATATGTAGTTGCAAAACGTGCAGCAGGTGACAGACAGCCACAGCCCGAGTGCACTCTGACTATTAAAATCCAATATTCAAATGTTTATATGCAATGGTGTATGCGAAGCGTGTCAGAAATAATAATACCAAAGTGTTGCACATGTATATTACTTATTAATTTGTCGGTATTGTATACTAGTATTATACTCATACTTGTTTGACACTGGAACACAACCGTATCTTGGTACAGATGACATCTTTTACAACCTCAGTGCTTACCCACAAGCTATGAGTGAGAAGAGTTGGATTTGTTGACCTGCCTAGCAAGGGCCAGCAGGCTAGTTGAAGTGATCCTCAGTTCTTATGTTCTTACTTTTAGTGGGCCCGTGGCCTGTGACTAGCAGTATAAAAGGCACCTTTCTCATGCCTCAGCTTCCCAGGGACTAACCATCTCAAAATTACTTCAAGACTGAGGGACTCACTGCACTACCTTTGCCTTTCCATTGCTTATGTTGTCAATATTAGTCACCTATGTAGTGAACTGACGAAACTTTTTTGGAAAACATCTACATGGATGGCCAGTTAGCCACGATCACCCAGACCATTTTATTTAGAAGAAAAATAGGTGGAAGCTATTGCATTGTGGCTGACAGAGTAGTTGCATCAATAGTTGCAGAAGCAGCAGTATTAATACAGTAAACAGATATTAAACCCATGCAGGCCATGCCAGTTTTTTTGTTGTTTCTTGCTGGTGGTGGCTGGAGGGAGTGAACAGTGGGGAGAGAGTCTTCTGCTTCTATATTATTGTCTGAACCATTTGATAAAAGTAGATAGTCCTCCATCGAGATAATAGATAATCCAAATCTGTAGATAGCCACAGAGTGGGACACGAAGTCTTCCGTTATTTACCTGTCTCATGTGCTTCCATTAATGCATTCTCTGTATGTCTGTCTGGCTGGCTGTCTGTCTGTCTGTCTGTCTGTCTGTCTCTCTCTCTCTCTCTCTCTCTCTCTCTTTCTCTCTCTCTCTCCTCCTTGACCGACGTCTCCCGCTTCAATTCTTCCAATAATCCTTGGTTGTAGGTAATGGAAAAACTGTGTATCCAAACTCTTTCCCGAACTTCAGTTCTATCCCACCGTCCACCTCTCGTCTCACCAGCCTACCCCTCGCACAAATCTATCCTTCAACCAGCATTACATTCCACCGATCATTCATTCCTCCAACCATTCTTCCTTCTTTCATTCCGCTGTTGACTTTCCCATTTTACGAGTTTTACATGGTCCGATCCCACTGTCCCTCTTCACCTTTCATTAACCTCCCTTCCCTTCCACCAGCCTCCCGGCAGGCCAGTTGCACCATTCACAAACACTATTAGCTATTAGGGTGGGGACTTCACACAATATCTATTTAGTATTTGTGTGCATATCCAAAATGTTGATAAGACAGCCTTGTTACGATTACATTTGCAACAAGACGTGTTGCTTGTAGTAACATCTATATGATGGATATCCCTCCGTACAGAAAAAAGTGCGTTTATGCATCAAGAAGAATATCTCTCTCTCTTTATCTCTCTCTCTCTCTCTCTCTCTCTCTCTTCTCTCTCTCTCTCTCTCTCTCTCTATCTCTCAATTAAAAACCCAGGCGAATATATTCTGAATGATGCTTCTTGTTTTACTAGAAACTTTTTTCATTTGCATCTTCCTAAAACAAAAATCCATATGGTAATTGAGCAATGTATATCACTCTTGGGAGAATTTATTTTTAGTTGCGATCTCAAACTGACATTAAGAACTGTTCTAACACTAGTTTTAATAAGTTATTGAAGAACTGTCTCAGCATATCTGAAATTTAGTTTATAGCTGAGATCATCCAGCACAATCATAAGAAGTATTATTATCTAATGTGTTTGGTAAATATGAATATGCGTTGTTAACACTAAGATTGAGACTTTCCATAAATGATGCTTATCGCATCACTTGGCAGATGGGTATGAGTGTGAGAGGGCAAGGCAGGAAGGCAAGTCTATATAAAGTAATTTAAAAAAAAATTAACTTTTGTGATATGGCAGAATTCGGAACACTGGAGGCAGTGTACTCAATGCTAGATGTTGAATCATTGAAGATTAATTTAATTTTAAATGAAAATTATTGAAAATTATCGCGTGCAACTCATTTTTTTAATCTCCTTTCAACATCTCATCATTCTCAGCTTGACTCTTAACCGAAAGGTTCAGTGCTCCTTAATGAGAAAGACACACGTGTAACACCTACGTACCCTCATTGTGAAGCTATTTTGACAATACAACACCTCTTCACTTCAACTGTCTCCAGTGTTATACTCGCATTTATTCGAGTGAAGACGCCTGCTACGCGGTTGGAACTTTTGTAAGAAGATACATGTGTCTTACTCAACAACCTTTAAAATATTGTGTGCCATTTATAATGCGATATTTGTTTGATGCAGCAACATTATACCGTCTAGCTACAAATGTCTTCTCGAACTCTGTTACTAATAACTGCTGATCAAGACCTCATTCCAATAGTGCGCCTCACTCACCTGTGACGTTATCTTCAGCTGCTACACCTTTTTTGTATTAATATTGGTAGAATTACCGACAATATGTTAAGTAAAAGGACACAAATGCAACTAATGAGACAAATGAGACTAATGACAAATTAGACTAATGACAAAGCTCCTGGAGAGCGAAACGTTGCCACAATAAAATGTCTCATTAGTTGCATTTGTGTCCTTTTACTTAACATACACCTCTTTTCTTGCTTCAGAATGTATTTTCAGCCTCATGTCTCTGCTTCAGGGTAAGGGGTTAAACACCTTTCATAAAAACTTTAGTACTGATCACCTTAACATTACCTGTTCATTTCTTTGTACAACATTATAACTTCCAGTATTCGACTGAAGAAGCCTGCTGCAGAGGCGAAATGTTTCTACAACAAAGATATCTAAGTACACCATTGAAAAATATTCCAACAAATATGTCGAATAATACACAATATAAGGTTTATGGCACTTATCGAGAAGACGTTTTCCTTTTCCATGACACCCCTCACATGACGCCCCTCCCATGTCGACTCTCTCACGTAGATCCTTCTACGACACCCCTCCTATGACACTTCTCCCATGAAACCCATTTCGTAAAGTCCCTTCCAGTACACCCCTCTCTTCATGTCTCTGGTCCCCAGTAGCTGATGGTGGACCATCAGCTACTGGGCCACAAACAACTACTACCACAAGCAACAAAATATGGTGAACAGCTGGTCAGCAGTTGATCAATGGTTAACAACTGGTCAAAAAGAAATCCTCTCTTCAGGTCATGTCATATCAAAAATATTTCAAAGGATGTGAATGAATCAAGGTGTTCAAGAGCCTTCTGACAATGACAGCCAAGGGTTGAAGCCCCTCCCTTACGTCCTTCCAGTGACACCTCCTACCAATAAGCTTGTGGTGTGGGCCTCCGGCGTTATGGACGGGGTGGTTACAGTTACATACCTCACACCATAAATCCTGCATACCATCAAAAATAATTATCAGCTTATAGCACAGTGGTGTGAATGAAGGGGCCACCATTCGCATCAGGGTTCGCAGTCAGGATAACTACTACTTTGCTACCAGAGGCTCGCCATGGAGATCAGGTCCACACATGCTTGAAGTTGATTTACATATACGAGAGTTCTGTCATCTGCACAGGCGTATAATCTATTACCAGAGTTCTCATTCTTGCAATCCCTTTCGCAACTTGCACGTATTATACTGTATGGGAGTACAGGGAGGTGACTGCTTTACTGAGTAATCAGTAAAGCAGGTACAACTGGTCCTTCAATTGTACCTGTGTTCGTAACAATACCCCTTCTAAAATGCTACCTCCATGACACTACTTCCATGATGGTACCTCCATGACACTACTTCCATGACACTGTTTCCAAGATGGTACCTTCATGACACTACATCCATGATGGTACCTCCATGACTCTTCTTCCCTGATACTACCCCCATGACGCTATTTCCATGACGCTACCTCCATGATGCTTCCTCTATAACGCTACCTCCATGATGCTAATTCCATGATGCTACTTCCATGACTTTGCTTCAGTGATGCTACTTCCATGACACTACTTCCATGACACTACTTTCATGATGCTACTTCCATGACACTGCTTCCATGATGCTACTTCCATAACACTACTTCCATAACACTACTTCCATGACACTACTTCCATGATGATACTTCCATGACAGTACTTCCATGATGCTACTCCCATAACGCTACTTCCATGACACTACTTCCATGACACTACTTCCATGACTACTCCAGTGAAGCCTATTTTGAACGCCCCTCCCATAGTTTCACCCGTGATATCCCATGATTCACTGCTCCCAGCACTCCCGCTCCCACAGTTATTGAATCCCACGTGTCGCCCTCCCACCCCACCACTACCCATCATTCCACCTCCAGCAATTCCTCCTCCCACAACTTCAACTCTACCACTACTACAATTCCCACCACTACAACTTCCACCATTACAAGTTCCACCACACCATCATCTCACAACTATCAATCACATCACTTCCTGTCCCACCATAATTTCTTCCATTATTTCCCCCTCCCACAACTTTCTCACCATATACACTTCCATTGCTTCCCTTCCCTTTGGGTGTCCCGTAGCTCGATCGCTAGCGCACTCAGCTCACACAATGAGGTCCGGAGTTCGAATCTCCCGTACGGCTGGAAAACATTAGGGACGTGCTTCCATAAGACACCTGCTGTCCCTGTTTACCAGTCAGTATAAAATAGGTACCTGGGTGTTAGTTGACTGGTGTGGGTCGCATGATGGGACAAAAGTGACCTAATTTGCCCGAAATGCTCAGCATAACAAGCAGGTTTCTATATAGCAGTATGTCATTGATGTCAGCGAGGCTTGTATACCTTGTACATGTACTGGTAGAAATGAAGATTCTATTATTATATTATTCCCACCACTCCCCCTGTCATTACTCCTCCTCCCATCAATTCTCCCTGTACCACTCAACTCCCCCTACTTCCAGGTCTCATCCATCACCCTAGCACCACTCACCATCCCTCCACTCAATCTCCCACTACCCCACTCACCTTTTTCCCTGCCACTCTGCCACTACTCCCCCTGCCACCACACCCACTGCCATCACTCCCCCTCCAACTCTCCGCCACCCTTCTCTTTCCCTCCAGTCAATCCCCCACCAGCTCCTTCCCCTGCCAGCACTCCCTTCCCACTTCTCCCCTGCTACCACTCTCCCTCCCACTCCCCTCTGCCAACAATCCCCTTTCCCCCACTCCCTCCAATCCCTCCTCCTCTCTCCACTCCCCTCCCACCACTCCCCTTCTAGCTACTGTCCCTCCCACCACTTCCCTGCCTCCACTCCACCTGTCACCGCACCCCTCCCACCCCTCCCCTTCCCACAATTCTCCCTCCCACTACTCCCCTTCCCCACTCCCTGTTCCATCACTCCACCTCTCTCTACTCCCCCACCCACCACTCCCCTCTCATCTCTCCTCTCAACTTAACCTACCTCCACTCTCCCCAACCACCACTCACCCCTGCCACCTATCTCCTCTGCCACCATTCACCTCTGCCACTACTCACCCTGCTACCAATCTCTCCTTCCACCACTCACTCTTCCACCACTCCCCTGCCGCTACTTCTCCTACTCCTGCTTCCACTACTCCCTCCCACCACACCCTCTCCCGCTACTCTCCCTCCAGCTACTTCCTCCAACCACTCCTCTCAATATTCCCCCTCCCACAACACTCCCCTCTCGCCTCTCCCCCTGTCACCACTTCCCTTCCGTTACTCCCATTGCCACCACTCCTTTCCTAATACTTCTCCTACCAGCACTACTCTCACAATTTCCCCTTCCACCACTCTCCACTGCCATTACTCCCCCTACCACCCCTCCCACTGCCAACACTCCCCATTGCCACCACTTTCCTTCCTACTTCTCCTGCTCCCACCACTCCCCCTCCCACCATTTCCCTCCCATCACTCCCCTCCCAACTCTCCTTATCCCACCACTCCCTCTCCCACCACTCCCCCTCCCTCCACTCCCCCTCTCACCACTCTCCCACTACTCCCCCATTGGTATCCTCATCAGAATCAATTATTCGGCTTATTTTTGTATCATCAGCAAATTTGCTCATGTCACATGTAATTCCTTCGTCAAGGTCATTAATGTAAATTATGAACAACAATGGGCCTAAAACAGATCCATGTGGAACGCCACTAGTTATCAACTTTATCGGTGGAAGTAATATTAGTTCACATTGTCTAAAGATTTCCTTCCAAGGTCTTAATGAAACTCAGTCAATTTATTCTGCCACGAAAGGGCACATATCAGATCGTACCATTGCAACAATATAATAAATATTTGAAATTCAGGTTAATATTTTGTATATGTTGTAGGTCTACCGGGAGGGTATTCCGGGGATCAATGCCCCCCGCCGCCAGGTCCATGACCCAAAAAAAAATATTTCCAAGCGAGTAAAGAGAATTGAATAAATGAAGGTTCATATGGTAAGATTCACTATGCTTCAAAGTTTGTTTAATTTTTCAGCTGGACTATTCCATTTTCTTAAGAGATTGAGAGGAGTAAATATGACACTGAAAATCTTTAAAAAAAAAAAAATATTAGCAATGTAGAGGTTACAAAGACCACTGGAAAATCTCTCTCTGTCAGAAACAAAGGTTATAAGCTTGACGCTCAACAAAAGAGGCATTCTCTAGTTATTGCATGAAATACAATGATTTCAAATTAAATTAATAAATTTAGTATGTTAGCAAATTTTTATTTATACTGCCTAAACTTACAGGGTACAGTTCATCTCAATAAAATCATCAGCATTAATTGCTTGAAGCTGATCAGAAGAGAAATTCTTTAGCTGGTAAATGGAGATCAACATCACAGCAGAAATGGATTTATGCACCTCAGTAATAATTGTAACAATTTTTCGGAAAACACAAAACCTTTAAAAGTTTGAAGCCGATCAGAAGTGAGAGTCTAGAAGACAAGACAATCTAGAACAGACAGACTAGTATTCACACAGAATCCAATCTCTTCAAGTTGTTTAACTATGTTAGAATACTAACAATTTACCACCGACGCAGATTAAGCTGTTAGGATAACTACTTCCTCTAAGATCCATCAACCAATAACGATTAATGATGTTCAGATGAAGAATAATCCCGATATTTCATGGGAAAAAATAATTTCTTTTAAAAATTAAATTGTCAGATTGATACGTGCACATTCCGATAACAATGACAACTATCTTGTATGAAGATTGATACGTGCACACCCCGATAACAATGACAACCATCTTGTATGAAGATTGATACGTGCACACTCCGATAACAATGACAACCATCTTGTATGAAGATTGATACGTGCACACCCCGATAACAATGACAACCATCTTGTATGAAGATTGATACGTGCACACCCCGATAACAATGACAACCATCTTGTATGAAGATTGATACGTGCACACCCCGATAACAATGACAACTATCTTGTATGAAGATTGATACGTGCACACTCCGATAACAATGACAACCATCTTGTATGAAGATTGATACGTGCACACTCCGATAACAATGACAACTATCTTGTATGAAGATTGATACGTGCACACTCCGATAACAATGACAACCATCTTGTATGAAGATTGATACGTGCACATTCCGATAACAATGACAACTATCTTGTATGAAGATTGATACGTGCACACCCCGATAACAATGACAACCATCTTGTATGAAGATTGATACGTGCACACCCCGATAACAATGACAACTATCTTGTATGAAGATTGATACGTGCACACTCCGATAACAATGACAACCATCTTGTATGAAGAATGCGCCAGTATTGAAAGTTTGAAGCCAATCAGAAGAGAATTTATCATACCTGGAATATACCTGGAGAGGGTTTCGGGAGTCAACGCCTCCGCGACCCGGTCTGTGATCATGCCTCGCGGTGGATCAGGGCCTGATGAAACAGGCTGTTACCGCTGGCCGCACGCAAGCCGACGTACGAACCAGAGGCCGGCTGGTCAGGTACTGACTTTAGGTTCCTTTACAGCGATTTCTTGAAGACAGCCAGAGGTCTATTGGTAATTCCCCTCATGTATGCTGGGAAGCAGTTGAACAGTCTTGGGCCCCTGACACTTAGCGTTTTCTCTTAGTGTACTCGTGAAACCCCCCTGCTTTTCATTTTGAGGGATGGTGCATGGCCCCATATATAATGTCAATTTACATAATGTCAGTTTGCGGGTTTTGTCCTGAAACCGGACGCGTATTAGTCCTGAAGAGTAGCCAGGGCAGGACAGGAGCAGGTGAGGTGTTTTTTTGAGCCAGTACGAGAACAGCGGCGGCTAGAGAAAGATGTCATGTTTTGGTGTTTGTGTAAATAGGGATGTTGAGTTTGGGTAAGTATTGACCATTTAATTAACTCTTAAATATGAAGAAACAAGCTTGGCCCTAGGTTGGTTTATGTGGTTAAATAGTTTACATGCCCGTAGACAGGGTGTTTACTCCTAAGAATCAGGACATTTATTTGCCTAACCTTTCTCCCCTGCATTCCAGGGAGTACAAATTAAAGGGTGTATACATGCCGTAAACGTTCTCTGTACATTCTCCAGGTCTGCAATTTCGCCTGCCTTGAAAGTGGTCATTAGTGTAAAGCAATATTCCAGCCTAGAGAGAACAAGCTATTTGAAGAGTATCATGGCGTGGCATCCCTAGTTTTGAAGGTTCTGATTATCCATCTTATCATTTTCCTAGCAGCTGTGGTAGATACATTGTGATATTTGAAAGTCAGATCCACTGACATTCTCACTCCTAGGTCCTTCACATTAGTTTTTCGTTCTACTGTGTGGCTGGATTCTTTTTTTATAGTCTGATTCAATTTTAATTTCCTCGAGTTTTCCATATCGAAGTAATTGAAATTTGTCTTCATTGAACTTCATATTATTTTCTGAGGCCCATTTTAAGATTTGCTTGATGTCCGCTGGACGACTTGTGGTGTCTACGATGAATGACACTGCCATGCAAATTCGGGTATCATCGGCAAGGGAAGGCACGGTGCTGTGGCTTACATGTCTGTATGTCAGGTATACAGATGAGGAACAGGATGGGAACGAGTACTTTCCCTTGTGCAACAGACCATTTCACTGTAGGCGCCTCTGACTTTGCTCTGTTTCCTATTACTGTTTGTGTTCTGTTAGGAAGTTATATATTCATCAACCAACTTTTCCTGTTATTCCTGTATCACGCATTTTGTGTGTTATAACACCGTCATCGCACTTGTCGAAGCTTTCGCAATGTCTGTGTATACTATATCTGGATTGTGTGTGTCCTCCATAAAATCCAAGACCATGTCATAGTGGTCCAGTAGTTGGGACAGGCAGGAGCGACCTGCTCTAAACCCATGCTGCCCTGGGTTGTGTAACTGATGGGTATCTAAGTGGGTTGCGATATTGTTTCTTAGAACCCTTTCAAAGATGTTTATGATGTTAGCGCAATCGGTTTGTAATTTTTGCAATTGCTTTGCTGCCACCTTTGTGTAGTAGGGCTATGTATGTTGTATTTAGTGACTGTAATATGACCCCTTTGTCCATGTTCTCTCTCTACAGAATGCTAAAGGCACGTGAAAGGGGTTTCTCTCAGTACTTGATGAACACGGAGTTCCATTAGTCAGGGCCTGTGGCAGAGTACATAGGCATGTCGTTTATTGCTTTTTCAAAGTCTTGTGGTGTTATGATGATAGAGATTTTAGAATTAACCAAATTTTGAATCTCGGTTATAAAAAAAATAATTTAGATTATCGATTCTTAGTCTGGTTAATAGTTCACTGAACGCTGAGTCTTATTGGGACTTCAGTATCTCACTCATTTCTTTGCTGTCATTTATGAAAGTCACTTCTCTTCTGAGTAGGGGTAAAATACTGAATGTTTTTGTCCTAGATTTTGCATGAGAAGAATTTTGAGTTTCTTTCAATTTCATTTCTGGCTTTAAATTCTTCCTGAGTTTCTTGTTTCCTGTATGATTCCTTAAGCTTAAGTTCGATATTTGCTATTTCTCCGACCAGTGCCTCCTTTAGTGTCTCAGATATACTGGCCCATTTTCAGCACTTTCTGTTAACAAATGGTAAACAAATCCGGAAATAGGCTATATAACATTGATCATGGGAATCCTGCACACACCAATATATGCTCTGAACAGTGAACCAACATTGAAAAAACTGAAGCTGATCGATTGAGAAACTGGCACGTTATAAAATAAAGTTTGGAGGTAAAAAATAGATCAAGTATCCACTAAAAGGAACCCCCCTTCAGGTATACCTAATAATGAACACGTGGGATCCTAAGGCGATTTTAAGGCATAATGCGATTTTAAGGCAAAATGGTCAACAAGCATGTAATAAATTATGAAAATTTATTGTATGTGGCTTTCAAGTGTATTAGTAATAGCGACACGAGGATCACGTCTGTACACAATTTACACTGAATAATTAATGGTGTAGAGACGTGATCCTCACATTAACACTTCATGAAAAAGTAAATACAAATAAATCAAAGCAAAAACTATGGACGTTAATGTGTGAATGTCTCCGTTAAGGTAATCTGTAAAAACGAAAAATAGTTTATCCTCTCAATCTACTACTGGATGTGATATAACTGTGAGCGAGGTCCGGTATTGCTTGTGCACTACACTGCATACGTTACTGCTGGCATGAGGGAGGGGAACACTGAACCACCATGACTAAACCTTTATTGCGTCTCACTGATTGATTTACTGACCGATGTAGCCACTCTGGTCACACCTGCTGACAAAATGTATTTTCATATACAATTTTAAATAAATGAAAGTGTTATTCTTTAAGGTCACACAGCACACACACGCACGTGCACACACACACACACCGTGTACGTCAGGCCCATACTAGAGTATGCAGCTCCAGTCTGGAACCCACACCTGGTCAAGCACGTCAAGAAACTAGAGAAAATGCAAAGGTTTGCGACAAGGCTAGTTGAGGGAAATAGGACTAACAACAATGGAGGAAAGAAGGGTCAGAGGAGACATGATAACGACATACAAAATACTGCGGGGAATCGACAAGGTAGACAGTGACAGGATGTTCCAGAGAGGGAACACAGAAACAAGGGGACACAACTGGAAGCTGAAGACTCAGATGAGTCAAAGGGATGTTAGGAAGCATTTCTTCAGCCACAGAGTAGTCAAGAAGTGGAATAGTCTAGATAAAGATATAGTGGAGGCAGGAACCATACATAGTTGTATGACAAGGTATGATAAAGCTCATGGAGCAGGGAGAGCAGAGACCCAGTAGCGGACAGCGAAGAGGCGGGGCCAGGAGCTAAGTCTCGACCCCTGCAACCACAATTAGGTGAGTACAATTAGGTGAGTACACACACACACAAACACATATATTTCTAGCTTAAAAAAAATAGGATACCAGAGAGCAGGATAAAGAGTTAGGGGAACCTAGGAAGAATGGTCTGGGAAAGACGAATATACAGCAAACCTCTGAAAAAGGGAACAAGAGTGAGAAAGGAGACTAAATACGTTTAACAACAAAATGAACAAGAGGATGACTGCAGAGACCAAAATGTGTAAACTGCAAGCCACAGCTGCAGATGCTAGGATACAGAGCCTAAAAGAAACGGAATATAGATCTGAAGACTGGAATATGCATGGCATCAGCAACAGGAGCATCAGCAACCAGCGAGATTACTGAAGGAAGTGAAGGAGATAAACCCTATGCAAAGGCCGTAACAAAACACCAGGGGGCCCAGGAAAAGTCGAGGAGTGAAAGTGGCATGCCATTGGTATAGGAACAGCAGACAGTGAGTGGACTGAAGGAAAGGAAGAAGACAGGCTCCCTGCATAGGCACTATCAGGGCATCAAGATATCCAGGAAATGTTAAGGAAAGCAGCAATGGAGATGCTTAAATTGGACGTTGAGATACAAAGGAAAATTCATTGGGAGGATGAAAGAGAAAGGTGAGTCTTTCTTCATGGGCTTCGGGATCCCGAAGGGACGACATACAAAAACGACATGGGAAGGAAGGAGAGATTGAAAATATCATGAAAGAGGCAGGAGAGGAAGACAGGACCCAGCTGACAAATTTTCAGAGAATAGGGGAAAACTCAGGGGATAAAAACTCGTATAGTCAGATTGATTTTCAAGTCAGAAATAGTGCGCAACAGGATCCTGCGGCAGAAGCACAACTAAAACGCTCATCAAATTACCAGCAGGTGTACCTCAACCATAATAGAAAAGAGAACGACATAAACTGAAAGAGAGAGGAAACAAAGGTATTTGAGGAAGTAGATAATGGTAACGAATATGATATTGTGTATATGGACTTCAGTAAGGCTTCTGATAGAGTCCCACATCAGAGTCAAGAACAGAGATGGGCAGGGTAGCCCAGACTCAGGAGGACCAGCAAACACAATCTACCTTCAATGTAGAAACAACCACAGAACACCCTTGAACCGAACAACCCCAGTGCAACCAAACAAAATAACCCAAAACAATACACTCTCCGCTCCCACAGCTCTTGGCCCTGTCAAATCTACAACTTCACAGCAGCCTCCCATTGTATCCTGCCAGGTTTAACACTTCCAGCCCCTATAAATCCCCAGAATACGGTATTGGAAAAGAAATTGAAAGTATGGTACAACAACACAGATGGAATAACAAATAAATGTTTGGAGTGGCACAGAAGAATCATGGAGACATCCCCAGACATCATAGAGTTCCTGGAAACAAAGCTCATGGGAATGATAAAAGATGCGATCTTTCAATCCAGATATCAGATCCTGAAGAACGATAGAGGGCACAGAGAGGGAGGAGGAGTTGTACTGCTCATCAAAAACCAGTGGAGAAAAAAGGAATGGAGAGAAGGGATGCAAGGGACTGCATGGTAGGAACCCTTCAGACTGGGAGTTCCAAGGTGATTGCAGTGATGTACAACCTGCCACAGAATAGCAGAAGGCCAAGACAACAGTATGGAGAGAGCAACAGAGCAATAGTGGACACACTAGCTGAGGTGGCCAGAAGGTCCCATATGGGTAGGGCAAAGTTACTAGTTGTAGGTGATTTCAATCACAAGGAGATTGACTAGGAAAACCTGGAGCCACAGGAGGGATCAGAAATGTGGAGGGCTCAGATGATGGAGGTGGTACTGGAAAACCTCATGCATCAACATGCTAGGGACAATGCCAGAGAGAAAGGAGAGGATGACCCAGCAGGCTGGACCTTATATTCACTTTGAATAGTTCAGACATTGAGGACATCACATATGGAAGGCCCCTCAGAGCTAGTGATCACGAGGTCTTGACGTTTGAATACATTGTAGAGTAAAAAGTGGAGAATAATTCAGCTCGAGTAAGACGGGAGAAGCCAAACTTCAAAAGGGGACTACACAGACATGAGAATGGAAAATGTATAGAAGGCAAGGGACCCAGGAAAATAAGGAGATTAGCCATAGAGCCAGAAACAAATAAGCATGGATAAGGAAGGAGGCCCATTGGCAATACAAGAATGACATAGCATCGAAAGCCAAATCTGACCCAAAAGCTATTGTACAGCTACGTCAAGAGGACAAAAACAGTCAAGGACCAGGTAATCAGGCTGAGGAAGGAAGGAAGGCAGATCACAATAAACGACCAAGAAGAGCTTAACACGAGATTTAAGGAAGTATTTTCAGTGGAGACAGAAAGGATCACAGTAAACCGGGATGGTATGATACACCAACAAGTGCTGGACACACTACACAAAACCGAGGAGGTGGTGAAGAGGCTGCTAAGTGAGCTAGATACCTCAAAGGAGGTGGGACCAGACATCTCTCCGTGGGTCCTGAGAGAGGAAGCAGAGGCACTGCGTGTACCACTAACAACAATCTCCAACATACCTTTCGAAACATGACAACTACCTTAGGTGTGGTAAACAGCAAATGTAGACCCAGACAGGTAGCATTAAACTACAGACCAGTGTCACTGACTTGTACAGTAAGCAAAGTCATGGAGAAGTTTATCAGGAGAAGAGTGTTGGAGCACCTAGAGAGGAATGATCTTATACCTGATAACCAGTATGGTTTCAGAGAGGGGAAATCCTTTGTCACAGATCTATTGTAGTTTTACAAGGTGACAGAAGTAAGGCAGGAGAGAGAGGAATAGGTAAACTGAATTTTCTTTGCCTGTAAGAAGGTTTTCTACATAGTTCTGCAGAAGAGCTCAGTGCAAAAGCTAGAGGAGCAGGGAGGAACAGCAGGAAAGGCACTGTAATGGATCAGAGAACACTAAACTGGAAGGAAACAATGAGTGATGATACTTGATGAGGTGTCAGAATAGGCGCCTGTGACGAGTGGGGTTCCACAAGAGTCAGTAATTGTGCCGGTGCTCTTTCTGGTATATGTGAATGACATGACAGAAGGCATACAATCAAAGGTGTCCCTGTTTGAAGACGATGTGAAGCTAATTCAGAAAAATCAAGCGAATGAGGATCAGGCAGTACTACAAAGGAATCTGGACGGGCTGCTGGTCCAGCAACTGACTCCTGGAATTTAACCCCACCAAGTGCAAAGTCATGAAGATTGAGGAAGGTCAAAAATGAATGCAGACAGAATACAGGCTAGGGGGCCAAAGACTGCAAACCCCAAACAAAGAAAAGGATCTTGGGGTGAGTATAATGCCGAGCACATCTCCTGAGGCTCACGTCAACCAAATAACTACTGCAACATTTGCGAGCCTGGCAAACCTAAAAATAGCATATCGACACCTGAGTAAGGAATCATTTAAGACTCTGAACATCGTGTACGTCAGGCCCATATTGGAGTATGCAGCACCTGTATGGAACCCACACTTTTCAAGCAAGTCAAGACATTAGAGAAAGTGCAAAGGTTTGCAACAAGATTATTCCATGAGCTAAGTGGTAAGTCCTATGAGTGGAGGGTAAAGAAAATCAACCTGATGACAATGGAGTACTGGAGAAATAAGGGAAGGGGACATGTTAACTACTATTGCGCCCCCTGAATGGGGCCCATTGTATATAATGTACATTTGATGTATATAGTCTTTCATATAATATTATATTGCTGATATTTTCATTAACAGCTAAATGAAAATATCTTGCTTTATATTATTATTTGACTTAGTTATGTCATTAGGTAGGATGTAACATTTACACTTCACTGTACTCACTGTTTGAGAGTTGTGGTTGGCTGTCCGCATTGCCAAAATGCTTAGCTAACTATCACCTCGCTTGTTTACCTACCATCTCCGTGTTGGAGTACCATGGGAGAGTCACGTGATCGCACCTGAGTTTGGAGACGATCCTCCTTCATTGCGCTCACCTCAGCTGGTAATCGCTCGGCCAACACCTCTCTCTCTATCTCTCCAGAGAGTTCTCTTGTCTCTTACTGTTTGTTCGTTATTTACACTGTTTTGGTAGAGTATGGTCTCACAGGTGAGTCGAAACATACTTCTTGTAACTCTGTATAACTCTGTTCACAGAGCATAGTAAAGACTTAGTGATTTTTGACGTTTTACTGAGGTTGTGTGTCATACTGACACTAAGTCAACCCAGGTCCCAAGCTATTTTGTATGGCATCTACGCACCATCATAGTCAGGGATTTGGTTATGCTGAACTTAGATTCAGTATTAAGGGAGTTTTATGACTCATGGAGGATCTGCTGATGGTCCCCAGTTAGGGTCGTTATTTTGTCTCATTTTTCCTGACACTGTGCTGCTGCTTGCTACATTATTGTAATTCGGCGAATTGTTTGTCTTATTGTTCAAGCAAGCTATTTTGATTGCCTGGTTGGTCAAGATTATTTGAGGACGTTTAGTCAGTCACTGTTTAAGTCGAGTTGTGTCTAGTCTTATTGAGACTAGTGATGTCAGCATATTTCTGAAAAGACGGTGATTGAATGAATTATGGTAAATTTGTTTTATTCTTTGAGTCACCCTGCCTTGGCAGGAGATGACCTCCAAGTAAAATAAAGGGAAGAGGGGGAAGGGGCTGAGGATAATTAGCCAAGAAAGAACAACCTTGAGCACGCACATACATTCTCACACACACGCTTGTATATGCTAGTATTATTTTTATACTTGATAACGTACCAGACGGAGTCATACTGATACGAAATGTGCCTTCATCATTATACTACTACAAGAGAAGTGTAAGAGCTTATATCCTAATTTATATAAAATTCATTTCATTTACTTTGATTTTGTCCACCTAGACAACTTTGTTAATGAACTTCTTAATTTTTATATAGTTAGTATCCTATCAGTTGCAATCCTAAAGCACTATTAAAATTTATCATAATTTTAACCCTTAAATTGTCCAAATGTAGATCTACGTTCACACGCACAGCGCTCTGAATATTTTGAAAAAAAATTTTTTATGAAAAGCGCATTTTTCTACATATTATAGGATAAAAAAATATTTTGTAGGACAGTACTTACCGAGATATAAGCCCGCGAAGTTGGCCCTGAATGATGAGGTGTCGGCAACATGGAGCACTGCCTCTTGCAGAAATATTAAAGCTTTATCGTTTTTTTTCAAATTCTTTTCTAATTTTCGTTGTTTTTATGTTATGATAATGTTTTTTTTGCAGATCTTTTGATTTCATAGCCAATTCTTGTTGAGACACAAATGTTTGCTACTGAATTAGTAATCAGTCTGGTGGCTAAAGCTCTCGCTTCACACGGCGAGGGCCTGGGTTCGATTCCCAGCCAGGGCAGAAACATTGGGCGTGTTTCTTTACACCTGTTGTCTATGTTCCCCATCAGTAAAATGGGTACCTGGGTGTTAGTCGACTGGTGTGAGTCGCATCCTAGGACACTGACCTAATCTGCCCGAAATGCTCAGCATAACAAGGGACTTTCTATATAGTAATATGTCATTGATGTCAGCTAGGCCTGTATACCATGTACATGTACTTGTAGTAAATAAAGATATTAATAGATGAATTTGTACACCTGGTTCAATCATATACTATTGTTTACAGATATATATATATATATATATATATATATATATATATATATATATATATATATATATATATATATATATATATATATATATATATATATACACACAAGGTATTTACAGGTCCCATTTATGTTTCTATTAGTCCACCATTGTATGATACTCCATGAAGCATGGTTTCATACAGAGTGCCACCCCACATTGATGACATATGAATCGTGTCTTTTCGCACTTGGGGTCGCCTTGTAGTGTAAGCGCACACAACACACTTTTTCTGAGAATACATCTTCTTTGGGGTATATGGCATCGGTATCAGGCAGTGACAGTTAGGGATTATTCGGGTTGGCACTTCCTCCTCTGGTTGTAGGGTGACAGGTCGCTGTTGTAGGGTGACAGGTCGCTATGGAGAGGCAGGTACAGGTGTGGTACCAAACTTTTTCGCTATCTGCTTTATGACATTGAGGGTGAATTCCGCATATCGTTGTCACTTCCCAGTCATTATTTCTTACATGTTGAAGACATTGAGCATTGCAATGTCTACAAGGTGGAAAAACACTTTCATATACCACTTGCGGCTCCTACACACACAGTCAACGAACCCTATCATCATGTCACACTTGTCGACTAGTCGCATATTGTTCGTATAGTCGACGACAGCAGCTGGCTTTACATGTTCATTGTTGTCCCTGTTCACTCTGTCTGTACCATCTCGTTTCTGTGGATGGTTGACAGCAACGTCACGTCCCGTTTGTCATGCCACGTCAGTGCCATGATGTCATTGGCATGAAACGCTTGCACTACAATTCCTCCACTGAACCTTGGCATGTGTTTTCTACTTCTTCTCACTGTTCCATATATATCAGTATTGTTCACACGTAGGAAATCAGCGAGCATAGGGCTTGTGTACCAGTTGTCTGTGTACAATGTATGACCCTTGCCAAGGTATGGCTCATCATCTTGCAAACATCACCAGAAATGCCCAACAGGCGCCTAGTATCGTCGAGTGTATTTTTCCCTGTGTAGATAATGACATCCAACACAAGACCAGTCTCACAGTCACACATAACAAAAGTTTTATACCAAAGCGATTACGTATGCTTGGTATATATTGTTTGAATGCCAGTCGCCCTTGAACAGAAACAAGGACTCGTCAACAACAATGTTCTTGAATGGATAAAAACAGGCACTGAACTTTTGCTTCAGATACATAAACAATTCCCGGATTTTTGAATAGGAAGTCATTTCTGTTGGGCGTATTCCTGTCTGAAAGTGCAACATTCGTAGCAACAGAGTGAATCTGTTGCAGGGAAAGAGGTCACGGATGACTGGAGTACTGATGAAGTGGTCTGTGGACCAGTAGAGTGCTATATTGTTCTTATATGTATGTGACATAAGCATGATAGTATCAAGGAATAAATACATTTCAGCCACATTTGCATCTTTCCACCTGCGCAGCCGTGACGATTCTGCAACATCTGTGTTGTCCATTGTATAGCGGTAGTACATGTTGGTCTGGGTAACAATCAGGTTCATTAAAGTATAGTTGGAAATAGTCTAACTCTGTAGACTCATTTGTGATAGGACATTCTGGCCTGATGCCACTTCCACTGGCATCAAAATTGAAAGGATGTGGCACTAATGGTGCACTTTCTGTCCAGTTCCATTCGCAGTCACATGGTGAAGGGAGGACCTGTGACATGGGGCGTGGGGAGCAGAAGGAACAGGAGTGGAGGCAGCAAATGGTTGAGAGGGTGCCGGTCGGTCATTTGTCTGCCCACCCACCCCGCCACGAGGTCCAGGCACAGTGCCACCCACATCCTCTTCCTCCATCCCAGCATATTCTCCTTCATGATCACTATCACTATCAGTGGCTGGGATTTTGGATCGTGACCTGCCACGACCCATGCCGACTGCATATGGCACACTGCCTGAACGTAGGCGACGACGCCTAAAAGTACGTTTCACTGGGGAATAATGAATATCACTTTCACTCCACGAATCCTCTATGGGTGAGTACAACTAGGTGAATACACGCACACTATCGACAAGTGCGTTTGACAACCAATAATTAAAACAACAGACCATGTAATGAGTAATGGCATTACTATCTCAAAGAAATGAAGTTATTTAATATTTAACCTTCATATATTTATTTACACATTATGCAATGAGCATTCCCTTATATATTATACATAGACAATGATAATTTTAAAAATATAAATATAGGAAAATTATCGGTATTGGAATTAGCAGAAAACTGGGTATCAATATCAGCCAAAATTTTGTTATTGTTCAATCCTTACTTAGAACACAATTCTTTAAATTAAGATATCCTGACTGGTTTATCAAGCAAGGAGAAAAGAAAGCAAGTATCCACTATTACAAAACCTCAGTTCACAGAAACTTCATTCAGCAAATCTGGACTCATGGTTCCCTACTACAAGGTACGCGCTCACACACGCTTGCTGTAAAGACAAGGCTCTCGCCCGCAAGGCCACCTTTACCCCTCTCTGAAACCTTTCTTACAACGACCCCTCCCCGTCTTCCCTCCACTACAAATTTATAAGCTCTCAAAGTTATCCTATTTTGTTACATCCTCTCTGAATGACAGAACCACCTCAACAACCGCTCCTCTTTAGTAACCCCGCACCTACTTCTAATCTCCAAGCTATGAATTTTCTGCATAATATTCACATCACACGCTGCATCACACGTCGAGACTCCTCCTTGCTGCAATATTGACAAACCATGCTTCATACCCATATAAGAGGGTTATTACCACTATCCTCTTATACATTCCCATTTTATTTCCTTGGATAATGTTGTCTCCAGAGATTCCTCAATGCTCCACTCACCTTTCCCCCTCCTCAGTTCTACGGTTCATCACATCTTTAATAGCTCCATCTTCCTCCATATTCCCTCCCTCCAATCTAACATCCAGTTTTTCATTATCTAATTTTTTTGTTATCCTCATCACCTATTCCATACACTTGCAACATCTGCCACATTGCTCCTCTATCCATCTTATCATATATGTGTTTGTCAGTGTGTGTAATTCCGTTCTGTTGCTGCTTTCAATACTTGTTGTGCTTTTGTCATTGTTGCTTTAGCTGTTTTTATAGATTTTCCTATTGCTTCTATTCATATCATTGCTGCTGGTGCTGCTGCTGTCACTGCCGCCGCCGTCGCTGTTTCTGTCGACGCTGCCGTCGTTGCTGCCACTGCAGCAGTCTCCGTCACAACTGCGGCAGCCGCCACAGATATTGTTGTTGCTGATGCTGTTGTTGTTGCTGCTGCTGCTGCTGCTGCTGCTTGTGCTGTTGTTGCTGGTGATGTTGTTGTTGCTGGTGATGTTGTTGTTGTTGCTGGTGATGTTGTTGTTGCTGCTGGTATTGTTGTTGCTGCTGGTATTGTTGTTGCTGCTGCTACTGTTGTTGCTGCTGCTACTGGTGTTGCTGCTTCTTGTGCTGTTGCTGCTGCTGCTCTTGCTGTTTCTGCAGGTTGTGCCACCACCACCGCCACATCTAACCTTCTGCTGCCTCTGCTGCTGCCACCTTCGCTATCATTATCGTTGCTGCTTCTTGAAATTGAAAAGTAATTTACAATTCATCTTCTGACTGTAAGGACATGCGTGTATAAATGGTTAGATATTTGGCCACTACAATAAAATATTCTAATGTGTGGTCCCTGTGTCGCTCCAAACACACAAGGGATTTCATGAGATTAACAACTCAGTACAATTCTACTACGATAGTTTTGCAGTGAGGACGTCTTGCAGTCAGCTGATCTTTTTACTATCTTAATAGTCTTATTTTACTTGATACATTTCAGTATAATGGGCATTGGATCAGCTAGTTCCCATTTTTTCAATTTTTCTTCACCACATTTGATATTTGTTTTCTAATAATGGATATAAATTATATTACAGTCATCAAATAGTGCCAGGGGGAATGGAAGCTCTAATCCCTTGGATCAAGAGCTCTTTATCGGGGTCAAAGAACGTTCTTTGAGGGGAGAATGGTTTATAGACTTCTGTGTAAGAAACCAAAATTTAATTCAATAGAATGTCGAATAAAACTTTGCGTATTATTATTTCAAGCAAGGCATCCACCTGACCATCCTCCCAGAGGTCTATACGAGAGATATTACATGCATGTTTAACATTAATCCCTCTGTCAGTAACTTGTGAATATCTGTGTCAGGCCTCATGAACATGTTACATTTTGACTTCAGGCTGTTTACAGCAAGTAATGAGAATGGAGAGTCATCAACAATTAAACTGTCTGTAGTTTCATGCATTTGTAAGTTTGGCTGCGGTAGTACTGCATGATAATAACAAATGCCATTTGTATATATACTGATGACATTTGCATGACATAAGACATTTAAAGATCATTGACTTTTAAATATCTGATAGCTGCTGAAAGAAAACAGTGTTTATGGCTGTGAATATAAACAAACTACAGCGCAAGTGAAATGACTGTATACTGCCAGGGGAATGCAATCAGATTCTATGTAAGGAAATGCGCCGTAGCATTAATTCCCTGGATCAAGGGCTCTTCACCTTCATCAAGGCACCACCTCTCATGAAGAGCTTTGCGAATTTCCTCCCACAATACCCATTCAGAATACTGTCTTTCTCTTATTCGTTTATTACATGAGGGATATATAACGGCAAATATATAAACAATGTTTTTTTTAGTACGTCCTTTGCTTTCACATTTAATTACACATGGATGAAGACAGTATTATGGAGTCAAAACTCACACAGGGACGAGGACAACAGAGGAAGTATCGGCTATGATCAAGCATTATGAAGTCACAACTCACACAGGGACGAGGACAGCAGAGGAATATCGGTCATGATCAAGCATTATGAAGTCACAACTCACACAGGGACGAGGACAGCAGAGGAAGTATCGGCCATGATCAAGCATTATCGAGTCAGAACTCGCTCAATAATATTGTACGACTGGCCAAAACGTCTTCTAAATTTGCCTCTCCAGAGTTTTATTTTGTAAAAAATTTCATCCATTTTTTATATTAATTCATTCTCTGTTTTTTCTATTTAATGCACTTAGTTATTTGGCAGTTATATATATTTGGATATTCTCCAGCCCCAAAAATAATACTACTCGGGAAATAATGGAGTGTAAAGCTCCCATTGTGTCAGTAATTGCCTTGTTAGCTCTACTAGTAGGAGCTTTTTAGGGCAGTAGCAACTTTCCATGTTGCATCTTGCAGGCACTAGCCTTGCAAACTGGGACGTCTTCAGCACGCGCGCCCTCTCTCTCTCCCACTCACCTTCACATTGCCGATTATCCACAAGATGTCAGAAACTGCTGCTTTGTTGACTCTCTTGTTCTCTCTTCCTCTCCGCAGCTCTCAAATTCTCGGAACTGACCCCAGTCCACGAGTCGACCTTCATCCTGACCCCCGTCCACGAGTCGACCTTTATCCTGACCCCCGTCCACGAGTCGACCTTTATCCTGACCCCCGTCCACGAGTCGACCTTCATCCTGACCCCGTCCACGAGTCGACCTTCATCCTGACCCCCGTCCACGAGTCGACCTTTATCCTGACCCCCGTCCACGAGTCGACCTTCATCCTGACCCCCGTCCACGAATCGACCTTCATCCAGTCGCTCCCAGAGTGTTTTCCTGTGGCGTGTATGTTCTGATTGTATCTGCTTGGACCTACTCGTCTTTTCTGCAACATTCCAAGCTTCTGATGATGTGTTGATTGCAATACGAAAGACCTAGAGCTATCATTCAACTCCCCCGTGGTTTTTTGCATCTTTGCCTCGTGTCTGTCTCCTTTCTTAAAAATTGGGACTACATTTGCCATCTTCCACGCCTTAGGTAGTTGCCCAGTTTCAATGGATGTGTTGAAGATTTGTGTTAGTGGCACACACAACATCTCTGCTCCCTCTCCAAGGACCCACGGAGAAATGTTGTCCAGTCCCACCGCTTTTGAGGTATCGAGTTCACAGAGCAGCTTCTTCACCTCCTCCTCGGTTGTGTGTATTTCATCCAGCACTTGTTGGTATACCTCCCTATTCTGAATTCCTGGAGTCCTTCCTGTCTCCTGTGTAAATACTCCTTTAAATCTCATGTTGAGCTCCTCACATACCTCTTGGTCGTTTCTTCCTTCCTCAGCCTGATTACCTGGTCCTTGACTGTGTGTGTGTGTGTGTGTGTGTGTGCCTGTGTGTACGCATCTAGTTGTACTCACCTAGTTGTGGTTGCAGGGGTCGAGTCACAACTCCTGGCCCAGCCTCTTCACTGGCCGCTACTGGGTCACTCTCCCTGCGCCATGAGCTTTATCATACCTCTTCTTAAAGCTATGTATGGAACCTGCCTCAACTACATCACTTCCTAAACTATTCCACTTCCCGACCACTCTGTGACTGAAGAAATACTTCCTAACATCCCTGTGATTCATCTGAGTCTTCAACTTCCAACTGTGTCCCCTTGTTGCTGTGTCCCATCTCTGGAACATTCTGTCTCTGTCCACTTTGTCAATTCCTCTCAGTATCTTATATGTTGTTATCATGTCCCCCCTATCTCTCCTGTCCTCCAGTGTCGTCAGGTCGATTTCCCTTAACCTCTCCTCGTAGGACATACCCCTTAGCTCCGGGACTAGTCTTGTTGCAAACCTTTGCATTTTCTCGAGCTTCTTCACGTGCTTGGCAAGGTGTGGGTTCCAAACTGGTGCTGCATACTCCAGTATGGGCCTAACGTACACAATGTACAGGGTCCTGAACGATTCTTTATTAAGATGTCGGAATGCTGTTCTTAGGTTTGCTAGGCGCCCATATGCTGCAGCAGTTATTTGGTTGATGTGCGCCTCAGGAGATGTACCTGGTGTTATACTCACCCCAAGGTCTTTTTCCTTGATTGAGGTTTGCAGTCTCTGGCCCCCTAGGCTGTACTCCGTCTGCGGTCTTCTTTGCCCTTCCAAAATCTTCATGACTTTGCACTTGGTGGGGTTGAACTCCAGGAGCCAATTGCTGGACCAGGCTTGCAGCCTTTCCAGATCCCTTTGTAGTTCTGCCTGGTCCTCGTCCGACTGAATTCTTCTCATCAACTTCACATCATCTGCAAACAGGGACACTTCGGAGTCTATTCCTTCCGTCATGTCGTTCACAAATACCAGAAACAGCACTGGTCCCAGGACTGACTCCTGTGAAACCCCGCTCGTCACCGGCGCCCACTCTGACACTTCACCACGTACCATGACTCGCTGCTGTCTTCCTGACAGGTATTCCCTGATCCATTGTAGTGCCTTCCCTGTTACCCCTGCCTGGTCCTCCAACTATTGCACTAATCTCTTGTGTGGAACTGTGTCAAACGCCTTCTTACAGTCCAAGAATATGCAATCTACCCACCCCTCTCTCTCTTGTCTTATTGATGTCACCCTGTCGTAGAACTCCAGTAGGTTTGTGACACAGGATTTCCCGTCCCTAAAACCGTGTTGGCCATCGTTGATAAGCTCATTTCTTTCTAGGTGCTCCACCATTCTTCTCCTGACTATCTTCTCCATGACCTTGCATGCTATACATGTCAGTGACACTGGTCTGTAGTTTAGTGCTACGTTCCTGTCTCCTTTTTTAAAAATTGGAACTACATTTGCTGTCTTCCATACCTCAGGTAGTTGCCCCGTTTCGATAGATGTGTTGAAGATCATTGTTAGGGGTATGCATAGCTCCTCTGCTCCCTCTCTCATGACCCATGGAGAGATGTTATCCGGCCCCATCGCCTTTGTGTGTGTGTGTGTGTGTGTGTGTGTGTGTGTGTGTGTGTGTGTGTTTGTATGTGCTTGTGTGTATATGGGTGTATGTGTTTGTATGTATATGTGTGCGCGTGTGTACTCACCTAATTATAGTCACCTAACTGTGGTTGCAGGAGTCGATTCATAGCTCCTGGCACCGCCTCTTCATTGGTCGCCACTAGGTCCACTCTCTCCCTGTTCCATGAACTTTGTCATACCTCTTCTTGAAGCTTTGTATGGTACCTGCCTCCACTACCTCACTTTCCAGACTATTCCATTTCCTGACATCTCTGTGACTCAAAAATGTACTTCCTAAGATCCCTGTGATTCATTTGAGTCTTCAACTTCCAATTGTGACCCCTTGTTTCTGTGTTCCATTCTGTCTCTGCCCACCTTGTCGATTCCTCTCAGTATTATGTATGTCGTTATCATGTGTGTGTGTGTGTGCGCGCGCGCGCGCGCGCTCACCTAATTGTTCTCTGGTAATTGTGGTTCCAGAGGTTTAATATCAGCTAGTCTCGCGCCTCTGTTGGCTGCTACTGGCTTGACTCTCCTCGCTGTGTGAGCCCTGCCATACCTATTCTTAAAGCTAGGTATAGATTCTGTCTCTACCATTTCCTTGTCTAGATAGTTCCTGGTCCTTTCCACTCAAAGGCTATAGAAGTGTTTCCCAATATCACTCAATTCCTCAGAGTATTTTTTTTGTAATTATGTCGCCCTTAGTCCTTCTGTCCTGTAGTGTCATCATGTTAGGTTCACTGGCCTCTTCTCAGTTTTGTTGCAAAACCTTTCCACTCTTTCCATTGTCTTTACTAGCTTTACCATATGCGGGTTATACACTGGCGCTGCATATTACTAGATGGTCTTAAAATATGCCGTGTTTGAGGTCGTAAATGCCATCTTGATGATGTTTGAAAGCTACAGTTAAATTTCCCAGTCTTGTGTTTGCTTCAGCAGTTATTTTGTAGATGTGTGTTTCAGGTGAAATACTAGGAACTACATGCTCATAGCAAGGTCGGTCTCATTCAGGCAGGTTTGCGGCATTTGTCCCCAGAGTCTGAGCACTGTTTAAGGACGTGTTTGCCTTTCTCCGATTTTTATTACTTTGCATTTGCTTGGGTTAAAATCCAATTGCCACCTTGTCTGATCAGTCTTGAAGCTTGTCCATATATATTTGTAGTCTTACCTGGTTTACTCCTGTTGGTGTTCTCCTCATTAGTTTCACATCGTTTGCGAACAGGGACGCCTTTGAATTGATTTTCTCTATCATGTTTACATTCATAACAGTAATGGTCCATGTACTGATCCTTGTGGAACCCCACTACTCACACTCGCCCATTCCGACACCTCCTCCCTGAGAGTAACTCGTTGCTGCCCGAGCTCTTCTAGCTTTTACGCAAGTGTCTTGTATTGAACTCAATCATGCAATCCAAAAATATTCAGTCCACCCATCCCTCTCTCTCCTGCCTAACTGTCCTTAACTTATCACAGAATTCTAACAGATTTGTGAGAAAGGATTTACCATCTCGAAAACCGTGTTGGTGTGTGTATGCGTATTGTAAAGTTCGTATGTGCATATATGTTTGGAAATGTGCTTTCAAGTCCCTTGGACGTGCTTATGAGCTTGTATGTGTAGAGACATACATGAGGAAGAGTGTCCTCCCTCATGTTTGTGTCCATACTTGGAAACATTAGGACGTGTTTCCTTAATTAGGACACCTGCTGTACATGTTCACCCATTAGTAAAATGGATACCTTGGTGTTAGTTGACTGGTGTGGGTCGCATCCTGAGACAAAATTCACCTAATTTGTCCGAAATGACATTGATGTCAGCTAGGCCAGAATACCTTGTACATGCACTTGTAAAAATAAAGATTATTATTATCGTTATTATTATTATTATCAGTATTATAAGTAGTAGTATTAGTATTATTATACTGTGTTTGGATATTAGTTTTTACGAGCATATTGTAATGTTCACATTTTCCCGTACGTGTGCGCCTGTCGTTCGTCTCCTTTACTTACCTTACAATTCTAAAACACTTTTTTGACCGTTTATCCTTGTCATTGTAACTGCGACCACTTTTCATTGTTAAAATGATACAGCAACACAATATTGCACCACAAGCAATATGCGTGTTGATTTGAACGTTACTAATTGCTGCAAAGCCACCGCTGTGCCAGACGTGTCGCCATTTCTTTTTATTTGCTAATTTTTTATTCGATATTTTTTTGTAAGCAAACGCATCTGTAAGTTTATACGAGGCACAAAGAAAATGACTGTGAATTGCAACATAACATAAGAAATTTAACGCAGTGAAAGTAGTCTATATGCTTACATATGAGACGCAAAATGCACGTTGGACACAAAGGGATACCATATATGAATTTCAGAAGATGCTGCGCAGTTCCAGAAAGGCAGCCACGTACTGCAGAACCCCGGTCTCCTGTACCTCAGTACACGTGACTGGAATACTGCAGAATGCAATGCAAGTTTGCATTGCAGTTAAATATTTGTGTTGAAGATCTGAAGCAAATCAGAAAAGAATTCACCAGTCATTATAAAGAAATTAATATTCAAATTTCTTCAATTAAAGAAAAGTACATTAGAACATACAAAGCCCAAATCTAATTGAGCCCTTCTGTTAAGCTAATATGAAGTAGCCTTCTTGTATGCACAATAGAAAGGACAGGGACTCGAAACGTGGTCCTGAGAGGTAGCAGGTCCAGTGCAGTACCACTGAGCTACGAGGCATATAATTGCAAGATTTCACACACCTGTGATAAGTCTGCATCAGTGGTCACTGTCTGTGACTCCCCACAACCCTGCAAGATTTCATAATACGTCTATTCTTCTTCTTTCAACAAACTGGCCATATCCCACTGAGACAGGGCGGCCCAAAAGTAAAAACAAAAGTTTTTCCATTTAAATTTAGTATTATATACGGTTCAAAATCATGTAGCCCATACACTCAAGACATAATGAACTACTGTCAATAAACAGAAGAATGAGCAGGGACTCGAACCGTGGCCCTGACAAGTAGCAGATCCATGGGTTGTTTATTCATCGAAATTTGGTCATTACGACTCACCTATTGTTGATAGACTATATGACTTTGACGTTTATGTGAAGAGATGTACAATTAAAGCTTCTGGCGCTGGGGGAAGGGACAGTACAGTCACAGGTGGTGTCCGCTAACGCCGACCTATCTGTAAAACGTTTTATAGCTGGACCTGCTATCAATCAAGACCACGGTTTAGGTTCCCGTTAATGCTTTTGTTTATTCATTGACAATCGTTCATTACGAATTATTTTGAGTTCATAGACATTCTTTTGTTATCTCAAAGAGATCAAAACTCTAAAATATTCAAGCATGGGTTTAGGAATGGTGAATAATGACGGTCAAAATATTGATTCAGGCTTTGATATCATAAATCTTAACAATACCAATAATCGAGTAACACAGGGTAATAATAGTAACAGAAATTGTGTAAAACAAAAGCTGAATATGAAAAAGGTTCACAAGAAGATACATATCAATGTATTTTACACTAACTGTCGAAGCGCCAGACATAAAATTAACGAATTACGTTTGGTAGCATGTGCTGGGAACTTTGAAGTCATTGCAATAACTGAAACATGGTATAATATAAAGAGTCGGGATATGATTGCTGAGTGTCATATTCAGGGGTTTAAGTTGTTCCATGTAGATAGATATAATGGGAAAGGGGGTGGATTATGTATGAGCAAATATAAATTGCTGCATAAAAACAGGCATAAAAATAGATGAATCATTAACAGAATCTGTTTGGGTAGAGTTTCTAGAAGGTCAAGAAAAACTGATTCTAGGTGTAATACACCGACCTCCTGGCTTGGATCACGATAGAGGGAGACTTCTTTGGGACGAAATTGTTAGGGCTTCTAGACATAATAACGTAGTGATAGTAGGGGATTTTAACTTTAGTCAAATTGACTGGACTTCTTTGACCTGTAATCTGGAGTCTAGTGTGTGACGGAGCCAACCAGAGGTAATAATTTGCTCGACCTAGTCTTGTCAAATAAAGAAACCCTTGTAAATAATCTGGAGATCACTGAAGAGCTTGGCGCAAGTGATCACAAATCCATTACTTTTAATATTACCTGGGAGTACGAGAATAGGGATAATACGGTAAAAGTTCCTGATTTTCGTTCTGCCGATTATATTGGACTTAGAGAACACCTGTCTAATCTCGACTGGGGTAATCTAGCTAACGATTACGATGGGATCTGCGTTTATGATTTTTCTTAATAATGTACAACGTGCACAGAGTATATTTATTCCCCAGAGAGAATTTAGGTCAAATAATAACGATCCCAAATGGATTAACAGGAGGATAAAACATCTATTAGGGGAGAAAAGAGGAATTTATAGGCGCATCAAAAGATGAGATGTTAACCTTATTGACCAATATGTTCAGTTGAAAAGAGAAGTAAAAAAGGGGATTAGAAAGGCTAAACGTGACTATGAGATTAAGGTTGCTAATGAATCAAAGACTAATCCAAAAGGGTTCTTTCAAGTGTATATGACGAAAGTGAGGGAAAAGGTAGGACCTCTGAAAATTGGGAATGGACAGCTGACGGATAACGAACTGGAAATGTGTTCTCTATTTAATGACTATTTTTTGTCAGTCTTTACACAAGAGAGCTATCAATATGACAGTTTTCTGAACACTATACAGGCTGCCCAAAGAACATTTATCCCGTATAAAGAAATTAGATCAAGTATAAATGACCCAAAATGGATGAATAATAGACTCAAATATCTTTTAGGGCAGAAGAAAGGAATTTATAGGCGCATAAAAAGAGGTGAGGGTCATCTTATAAATCAGTATACTGACATTAAGAGGGACGTTAAAAAGGGGATAAGAAAAGCTAAACGGGATTATGAAATAAAAGTTGCTAGGGATTAAAAAACCCAAAAAGTTTTTTCCAGGATTATAGAACAAAAGTTAAAGATAGGTCCCTTTAAAAATAACTCTGGGCATCTTACTGCAAGGAGAATGATATGTGCTCTATTTTTAATAATTATTGTCTCTCAGTTTTTACACAGAAAGACACTAATAATATCCCAGTAATTAATTTTTACAGAGGCCCAGAAGATAAATTATGTAATATCACAGTCACTAGAGCAATGGTTATGAAACAACTAGACCGACTGAAACAAAATAAATCGCCGGGTCCTGATGAGATTTTTGCAAGCGTTCTTAAAGAATGCAAAATGGAACTCTGTGAACCAATATCTAACATTTTTAATTTATCTCTTCAAACAGGTGTAGTGTCTGATATGTGGAAGATGACTAATGTAATTCCTATTTTTAAAGCAGGGGACAAGTCACTACCGTCAAATTACCGCCCAATAAGCCTGACCTCAATTGTAGGCAAATTACTAGAGTCAATTATAGCTGATATTATAAGAAACCATCTCAATAAACATAATTTGATTAACGATACTCAGCATGGATTCACGAGGGGCCGTTCCTGCCTAACTAATTTATTAACTTTCTTCGGTAAAGCTTTTGAGGCTGTTGATCACGATAAAGAATTCGATATTGTTTATTTAGACTTTAGTAAGGCTTTTGATAGAGTACCGCACCAGAGACTGTTAAAGAAAGTGGCAGCTCACGGAATTGGGGAAAAGGTGCTGTCATGGATCGAGTCATGGCTCACCAATAGGAAGCAGAGAGTGTGCTTAAATGGGGTTAAATCCGAGTGGGGATCTGTAACAAGTGGCGTTCCACAGGGATCAGTCTTAGGCCCATTGTTGTTTATAATATATATCAATGACCTTGAAGATAGGTAGGATAATTTATTCAAACGTAGATGTCCGGGAACTTCAGGACGATTTAGACAAACTAAATTCGTGGTCAGAAAAGTGGCAAATGCAGTTCAATGTAGATAAATGCAAGACGTAGAATGAGGGGAGACATGATCGAGGTATACAAGTGGAAAATGGGTATTAACAAAGGGGATATAAATAAGGTCTTGAGGATGACGTTCTCGACGGTCTTTGTAGAGATGGTCCTCGCTGGGATGTCTTCACATTCGTCTGATAACAAGGAAAAAGAGTTGCTGGTTTTCACAGCAATCTCCTGGACCTTCTTCAACTTCAGCTTCGTCCCTTCAGATCCGACTAGCATCCATTCGTTGGTCTGATCATCGGCGACATTGTTCCTGGGACAATCCTTGCATATACCCTTCAAACGTTGAATTTCTCTTCTAGCTTCCGTTAATTCCGCCTTCATTTGGAGATACAGCTGCTCGTAGTCGAGGGAAGCCATCATCCAATCTCAGGTAGCTAATAACGGAAGCACAGTAGAAAAGTCTTCACAGAGCAAAGATGGTTCAGTCCACAGAGAGTACACTAGACACGTCCTTTCTGAGCTAAGTACACGTCACCTCTGTACAGTTCACATCACAATTTTTTTTGCCTTACTCTATAGGGCCCACATATGTTAAAGGTACATAAAAGTACAACGTACACATGTTAAAGGTACATAAAAGTACAACGTACAAATGTTAAAGGTACATAAAAGTACAACGTTCAGATATCACTTAGGATAACCCAATACAGTCAAGTGTTTTATTTCTGATCTCTCGAAACATTCTTCAGTTATTTCACGGCAAACTTTTCTTTGTGGAAAAAACACATCAGCACTAAAAGTTTAAAGCTTACTAAAAGCAGCCTCGTGAAAATCAATTTAGAGAATGTTAAATATAAAATTAGTGAAAGGACACATGCTCATCGACTCTTTCAGGAAGTTTCAGGTTGTTCATCGACCCCCAGATATTTATTATATGAAAATAATTTTATAAATAGTACTGTGACTAAAAGTACTACGAATAATAGTAATATATAATAATAATAATAATAATAATAATAATAATATAATAATAATAATAATAATAATAATAACAATAATAATAATAACGACTTTATAAAAAATGGGTAATACTTAAATTATGAAAAATGTAATATTTAACACTTTTTTTTTTACTCAAACTTTTGATATCATTAATGGGATGCATCTGACGAACGTCTAAATTTTTTAAACGTTAGAAGTTATGCTGCCATTCCCAGCCTCCCCAGGGTACTGGGAATGGGTCTTATAACTTTGATCATTAGGCACATGCAAATTCTAATTGCTTTTGAATCGTGGCCTTGTTACCGTACATCTGTGTTGAATGTTTTTATTCGATCGGATGAGTCCTTCTCGTCTTATGCATGAAATAAAAACTAAAAGTTAGAAGGAAAAAACCTAGCAATCACTTAAAGGAATGGCTGAATAACAGAAAACCTTACTGTCCATATTGCGGCAGCCATTCTCTAGCTGCCACTGCCTCTTTTGTATAGAACTGTAAAGGAATAGTCAGGGGACTTATCTCTGAGGTATTATTGTTACGCTCTGTCACTTACACGCTTCCCCACTAACACCTCTTACCGCGTCCTGTCGGTGAGTCAGTCTCTGTGCAAAATACTTTATGGAAAAATACATTATTTGCATAACGAGCTTTCAATGGAACAATGCTTAGCTCTGTGAAAAGCTTTGTCTAGTGTCGATAAAGCTCAATACAGAGGAAAATGTGGTTCTAATTCAAGCTTTTTCTGTAACTAGTTCCTTTGTTTTCATTCTGTTGACAAAAAGCCAATTAATTCTCTGTTCCAAATTCAGACATAACACCTCCCATTTTTGTTTTAAATTCAAGTATACGTAACCAGTTCGCCTTAACCCTTCCACAGATATAACAGAGCTGTCACAAACATGTAGAATCTCATCTACTACTCGTCTTGACTCACTCTGATCTAACATGATAAAAAAATTCTGTTGGATACATGAATACATACAATTTACTGTTTCCTATCTACACTCAAACGCTTCCTTATACTTCAAAAAAACAAAAATAATTTTTGCTCTTTGAATTATATCTTATTAATCACTACACAACCTCTTCATTTTGCCGTCTATATCCTCTTTATATTACTCACATATCACATTGTTCTTAAAGAACAAAAAAGACAATACCGTTACTGGAACAATACACAAATAACAATTACGTAGTAAAGATAAGCTTACGACGACGCTTTTTAAACACGAAATTATTTGTGCCGCCATCTTTATTGCAGCAGTGTTCACAAACACACAGCATCGGTTGAACTACGTTGAAGTTCATTCCCCTACGACCAGGCTTTGAAATAAAATTGGATGACAGCTCTTAGTTTGTACAATACACGCAGAGCCTTTACAAAATCCAAATAAAAATGGTGAGTATGTGACAGACACTCAAATTGAAAGAACAGTCCTCCTGGAAATAAGAATTTAAACGAAAAATAAAAAAAAAAGAGAAAAACCTTTTTACTTTTTAATTTAATAAATATAAAGTACAATACGTTTTGTCTTATCCCTACTGAACAGTCAGCATATAAATCAAATTCTTGGAGCATGTATTAAAAATAATTTTTGTTAACCTGCTTTATAGTTGTTCAGGTAATTATACTGAATACTAAAGCAATCCACGCTGGGTTAGATAAATATTCTCATTTTATGGTACATCAATATAGTCTTTAGAATAATTACTGTAGTGCTTTATAAAAGTAATCACTGTAAAGCAGTCTATGAAGAGAACTGTTCTTGTTTCATCCTCAGCATCATGGCATCTGTATTCCTTAAAATCATGATTCTGGAATTTATCTTCTCATTTCATCCTTTCGTCTTCGCCGTCCTACTAATTTAATAAACTCTCCTGCCTGTAAATTGTATGGGCTTTCCGTTTATTGTATAATATATATATGCAGTAATATGAAAAACAATATTCTAAATCTAAATCTACAATCTAAACCAAAGTCACTTCTCTTGTGAAAACATTTATTCTTATCTTCCATATGCTTTTACAATCCATATTCATGATATTTTTAGGCGCCTTTTTGATATTAAACTTCATTTCCTTAGGACTCTAGTTTATAGTTCTTCCCCAGCTACCATTGATATTTCCAAATTTCTTTCTATTCCTTATTCCTATTGCCTTCTCCTGTATTTTGGTGCAATGAGTCAATTCTTTTCTGACATGCTGAAAAGCACGATGTGTTCACCTTATTGATACCAGAAACGCGTATATTTTTTTTCTTTCATGTTAGAAAGTGTAGACCTCCCATATGCAGGTCTTCAACGAAAACAACCTCTCCCTCTTCTACAGATCCCATCTTGGAGAATCATTTCTTATATTTAAAACTCCTAAAGTGAATCACATGTTATTGTCCTTCTCATTTATTTTTCCAACGCTCTAGTTTTCAGAACTCGTGCCTTGAATTGACCATGTTTTTTTTTCCCTCAGCTTACCTCAGTTGTTTCCTTAACTCTTCGCCGGATCCGACAAATGACATTCTACCAGTTGCTCTTTGTCTTCACTTGATAATGGCAATGGAAGGATCGAAATGTAGTGTAAATATTTTTCTTCGGTGTGTATGTTGGTTTTATATATCGCTCTCTATAAGTACATTGCTTAGTGATGGAATACACACTTAAATAAATACTATAATAAGATTTTTACCCTAATGAGGATTCGAAATAAGCTGAAATGGGATAAAAAAAATTAACTTGTAGAATAAACGCAGAAACTTTAAACCTTTCCCATAATGGTCTGTCAGTATACTAAGAGCCTCGACATACGTTATAGTAAAAACATTTATTGAGACAACATTCGCTCTCTGTAGAGCTCCATCGAGTCATACCATACCACAGGTGGGGTTCGAACCCGCGGTCATAGAGTCTCAAAACTCCAGACCGTCGCGTAAGCCACTGGGCCAGCTAGCGTCGGTCTAGAGTTTTGAGACTCTCTGACCGCGGGTTCGAACCCCACCCGTGGTATGGTTTGTTTGCAATCGTGTCATTACGATTTCGTGAGTCTGTTCATTATTATTATCCGAAGTATACCTTCTTGAATCCAGGTTGAAGCAAAACAAGCCAATATTATTAAACATTTTTGTGGTACTACTGCACACCTCATGCCAGGAGCAATTATCTGGTCTAGAATAAAAAAAAAATCAAATTATTTGATTAAATAATTATATTTGTATAAATTTTTATATTCATGCTCAGTCTAAATACTAACTGGTCACATCTGTTCACTGAATAATAAATTAAAGAAAACTATTTCGTATGTCAACTTGAAAATTTAAATTACATTAAATTGTACCAGGATTGATTGGGCAATGAAGATTTTTTATAACTTAATTGCCCTCCCTTCAAGCTAATGTGTTTTGCTGCTTGCCTGAGATTGATGCATTCATTAGGCTACATAATATTTACTACTTCCACTACCACCATCACCTCTACTGCTACTTCTCCACTTCCATCTTTCCTCCTTCTCTCATATATATGCTGTCTCCCACACCTTCCTGTGTTAGTGTGATTTGTAAATGGTCCAAGTCGGACCGAAACGTTGTCATAAGCTCCTCCCTCCTGTGTGTGGGTTATCTCTGTATTCACCACGACAACGTAACATTGACCATGGCAGTACAAAGCATTCTCCACCATAACATTTATCATGGGTACACATCATTCACCAAAGGCATAAAATAAACGCTACCAGTACAATGCTCTGGATCTTGGTACACAATATGCACCTAACATTTACCGCTGATACGTAATATTAATCATTGATATGTAACATTCTCGGCTAATACATTACATCCACCAGTGATACCACACATCTAGTTTATAACTCTGACTACCAGAGCATTAAATTCAGCAGTTATGCTTTAAAATGATCACCAATACGACCACTTGTATATATTATTTACCAACAATACATAACACACTCCACCAATACATAACATTTACCACTGGTTCATAACATTCCCCTTAATAAGTACATAACGTTTACCACAAGTACATAACGTTTACCACCAGTACATAACATTCACCTATAGTATATGGTCTTTGATTAAATAAGATTGAATATACACTGATGACATCAACGAAATAAGTGAAATACTAATAACCCATTTTGATTCAGATTCGGTGTTCAGTGAACCAATAATCTTCCTAAAGTGTTAACACCGAAATGAATGTAAAATGAACAAAATGCAGAATGCTGTACATAACTCTATATTCTCTGAAACAACCTTGACCCCATTTGACTTCGAATACACTACTGATTGCATTCCCATGCACTCTGCCCTAGACCCTGACTACTGTAACTCTATATTCATCAAAAATTGCAGAAGCCATTACCATGTGCCTTAAATATTCTGCGGAGAAGGAACCCGAACAATGGAGTCGTCCCTCAGTCTATAAAAGCTATAAAGATGGCAGTAAAACAACTGAAAAAAAAGAATATAGACCAGCAGCACTGGCGTCCAACATTATCAAAATGCTGGATGGGTGCAGCTTACAGATTAAGCCAGCAAGATCAAAATGGTCTAAAACTCTATTTGAAGGGAGGTACAAGGATCACACCGTCAGGTCATCCTCCAGCCACACCGAGATCGCCAAAGTATGCAGAGAGGAGTGCAATCGGATTTTAATGCAGCAACAGTAGCACGGATCAGGATACCCACACCCATCATGGCAACTGTGCCAGAAAGATAGTCATAATGAGAGTTGACCTGGAACGAGACATGAAGGCGGTAGTGGAAACCCTTTCACAAGGGTAGGGGACACGGTTTCCTTTTAAGAAAGCAGTTTTTCTTCCCTGTTATTTTGCGCTTCCAACGAGTTCCCTACTGGAAGCACAGAGTGAAACACCCTCTGAAGATTCTTCGCTACCAGATGTGGGTAGAAAGGGCCGGCGGTCACCTTCTACCTACAAGGTGCCTGATAGATGAGCAGTACGAGTCCCAAAAGAAGGGAAAGGAGTTTGTCCCACCAAGGACCCAACTACTGCTGCTGTTCTGTGGTTCGTGGCAGCAGCTGCATAGATAGGCAAAAGTGCAGAAGGCACGCCCTCCTACTTTCCTTTTCAAAACGTAGTTTCTCATCATAAACAAAGCTCACTTACCCTCATATCCACCATACAATTTTTGTCATTTTTATCAGAACCGCCACTGTGGAGGGAATGTACCCCTACGATAAAGTGGACTGTTAATGTTGCTATACTTAGCTTGTAGATGCATCCACGATTACCCAGCCGTCCCAGTAACTGATGGTTGATGCAGACGTTCACATCCCCCACAGGGCTGTATGGGTGTAAAATCACACATGAGACTTATATTATTGTCCCAAAGGAGCGTATACCATATAATCAGTCATAGAATGGACTGAAAGGCGGTTTACTCACTGTGTTTGGGCGGATCGCCCACGAGTAACCGGGTGAATGATAAATCTGCTTAGATTAAGATAATGTTCCCAACTGCGCAGTTTTATGAACATAAACATGTCTGAGCAGACTTACCTGGGTATTTGTAACGGACCCTTAATTCACACCCGGATATCACTGTCTTGATTGAAGAACGCTGCTGAAGAGTCACTGCCTTGTTAGATGAAGCACTCATTGTCTTTTTGCAGTAGTAAAAAGCTGCGCACACTTCTGAATATACCGCGATTTTTATTCACTAAACACGCTGGAACAGAGTTCTTATCCGATTTCTGACGTTAGTGGAGATTAAATAAGTGTACCGACGTCCACGACTAATGTCTTTGTTAGGTTAAATCCCCTCGCGCCGTATGACCTGTTTCTTCAGTGGCAGAGTTCAATCTAACTCCTCGTGTGCCTCGTGCCTCAGCGAGGCTTGGCATCGCTGACATCAGCACAATTTCAACAATTGCTACATGCTGCTACAAGTGATAATTCAAATGCTTGTGTTCTCTAAATACTTCGATCACTGGAACACATGATTGTAGGTTCAAGTGTAGAAATGGAAACAGCAGTTTCCTGTAACTTTTCTGTTACGGCAAAGAGTTACATTTATCAAATGTCTCAAACACTCATATACACTCGCTGCTACTTGGTCAGACAACATGTGACATACTGTGGTCAGTTCATCTGGTATTAGTTAATTTGTTGTTGAAGCCAGACACGCCGTCTGGCCCTTTCTAAGGGCCGAAAGGCAGGGCCCTTGAAAAGGGTAGAAAGGGCTGATACCCCCCCTCTTTAGGAGAATTTTCTCCACAGCCACAGTTGTGGCACATATCAACTCCTTAACAGGAGTGAGCAGTGTCAATTTCGGTTTCACAAACAAGTGGCATGGGTCACCTTACACTTGGAATTCGGATAATCAAACATCCGGCACTTGAAACATTCCATTAACTAAGAATACAAAAATAAAAGGATTTTTTATTTTCATGATGTTTCAGAACTACGGTTCGGAGAAAGTTCTTATCATATTTGATGACAAATATGGTATTTGTGTACTTAAAAAATAAAATTCACAGATAGAATTGAGCCAGTCCCCTTCCATGACTGCCTTTTTTTCTGTCGATGTACAGCCATTTATTTTATCAAAAGTTATTAAAACTGCAAATTGGTTTGTTCATTGTGGACGGACGTGATGCTCTCAATATGTCGCAGCAATATTCCACTGCCATTGTATTTAATTTAATGTCTTGGATATGCAGTGAATACTAATTATATATATATATATATATATATATATATATATATATATATATATATATATATATATATATATATATATATATATATATATAACCACTATGAAACAAATGTTAAATTCCAAGCGTTTTCGTGACTTCTCACATTGTCAGGTAACAATAAAAGACAAAATATTACTAAAAAAAAGCATATAAAGGGTCAAGACTACACCTCAAAATCACGTCACTACAACAAGACTACACCTCACAGACGCGTGACAACACCCGACTCTGTGAAACACACCTGATACTCTAAGCATTAATATTTTTTACATGTCTAATGTATCATTAAATTTTTCCCAAATCTTATGAATTATTAATGAATCCAATTTATTTATAAAAAAAGAAATATTCATATTATTTTGAAAACTGATTTTCATGAAACATGATTCTTTATATTCCTGTTGACCATTTGATTTACTTGATACAACTTTCTCAGCCTTTTGAAAATCAATTGGATGTTTAAAATCTCTCACATGAATAAATAGAGCATTAGAATCTTGTCCAGTTCTAATGCAATATTTATATTGTTTTAATCTTAGTTCAAGACTTTTACCAGTTTGACCATAATAAACTTTATCACATATTTTACAAGGAATCTTATAGACATCCGTCAGCGGCAAGGGCCTACATCAGGGACCTATCAGAAGACAAGGCCGTAGTCAAACTTGACTTTAGAAATGCCTTTAATATGGTGAAGAGAGATGTGGTCTTGCCAGCCGTTCGGGATCGGTTCCCCAGTCTCTTTCCCTTCATTTCAGCTGGCTACAGCAAACCCTCGACTCTTTTGTTTGGGGAACATGAAATTCCCTCATCTGAGGGTGTTCAGCAGGGTGATCCACTCGCTCCACTTCTCTTCTGTTTGGCAGTAAGAGAACTAACTTCCAGCCTATGCAGCGAGCTCAACATCTGGTACCTGGATGATGGCACTCTGGCAGGTACTAGGGAGTCCTTGTTAGAGGACTTACAACGGGTGAAGACACAAGGAGAAGCCTTAGGACTCATCCTTAATCCCTCAAAGTGTGAAATTATCACAACAAATCAGGAAATAATCAATGCGGTGCAAACAATCCTCCCAGAAGTCACTACTACCACTCCACCCAACAGTACCCTCCTGGGAGCACCGCTGGGTCACCACGCCATCGACACTGTCCTCAAGGACAAAGTGAATGACCTGAAAAGAATGGAGGAGAGAATAAGTGATCTTGATGCCCATGATGCCCTGTATCTCCTCACAAGGTGTCTTACTATGCCAAGACTCACTTACTCCTGAGGTGCGCACCCTCTTTTGAAAACCCAACACTTGACGAGTATGACGCACACCTGAGATCAACCTTCAAGAAGACACTGAATCTGTCACTAGAGGATCAGCAATGGGAGCAGGCAACCCTCCCAGTGCGACTTGGAGGTATAGGGGTGCGCAAAGCAAGGCAGGTAGCGTTACCTGCATTTCTGTCATCGTGTTTGGCTTCCAGTGGATTAGTCAAGAGGATTGTCCCTGAACGTTTGAGAGGGGTGGTGGGAGCTCAAGACCCCAAGTTCATTGAAGCAGCAGTGCAGTAGGACATCCTGGCAGACTCCTCCAGTAGACCAGCTCCTCCCAAAGAGCACAAACAGTCCCACTGGGACAAACCGATCATGGAAAAAAATTCCAACACAATGCTCACCAACGCTTCAGGAAAGGACAAAGCTCGTCTCCTAGCGGTGAAGGCACCACACTCAGGAGATTTCCTTCTTGCTGTTCCCAATTCCTCTCTGGGGACTCGACTCGACCCACAGGCCATTCGGATTGGTGTTGCTCTTCGCCTAGCCGCCCCCATACTCACCGAACATAGGTGTATTTGCGGCAGGGCGACGGCTGACCAATTCGGACTTCATGGTCTAGTGTGTCACACATCAGAAGGGAAGTATGCTAGACATGAGGAGGTCAATGACATCATAAAGAGAAGCCTCGCCACAGCCCGTTGCCCAGCTCAACGGGAACCCCAAGTGCAGAGGTCTGATGGAAGTCAAAAGCGTCCTGATGGAGCCACCATGCTACCCTGGAAGGATGGTAAGCAGATTGCTTGGGACTACACCTGTGCTGCCACATTGGCAGACACCTACCTGCCACACTCCTTAGCCGAAGGGGTGGAGCTGCCAGCCACAGGGAGACCCAGAAGACCCGCAAATATGAAGACCTTCCCTCTTGCTATAACTTCATCCCAATAGGGTCGGAGACCCATGGAGCATGGGGCAAGTGTGCTCTAAAGTTTCTCAAGGAGCTGGGTGGAAAACTCATCATAGAAACCAAGGACCACAGGGCGACCAGCTTCCTGTTTCAGAGACTCAGTGTTGCGATACAGAGGGGAAATGCCTGCAGTATTCTGGGCACGCGGCCCACTGCCGGGGAGTTGGACGAAGTATTTGACATGTAGCTCTGAGTTGTTATCTATGTTGTATATATATATATATATATATATATATATATACTACTACTACTACTAGGTAGTAGGTTGGTAGACAGCAACCGCCCAGGGAGGTACTACCGTTCTGCCGAGTGAGTGTAAAACGAAAGCCTAAAATTGTTTTACATGATGGTAGGATTGCTGGTGTCCTTTTTTTCTGTCTCATAAACATGCAAGATTTCAGGTATGTCTTGTTACTTCTACTTACACTTAGGTCACACTACACATTCATGTACAAGCATATATATATATATACACCCCTCTGGGTTTTCTTCTATTTTCTTACTAGTTCTTGTTCTTATTTCCTCTTATCTCCATTGGAAGTGGAACAGAATTCTTCCTCCATAAGCCATGCGTGTCGTAAGAGTCGACTAACATGCCGGGAGCAAGGGGCTAGTTACCCCTTCTCATGTATACATTACTAAAGTTAAAAAAGAGAAACTTTTGTTTTTCTCTTTGCGACACCCCGCCTTGGTGGGAAACGGCCGAATTGTTGAAAGAAGAAAGAAGATATATATATATATATATATATATATATATATATATATATATATATATATATATATATATATATATATATATAAACCAAAAGAATCTTAGAAAACTTACCTAACCTTATTATAACAAGCAAGTGGTATTGATCAATACCACTTGTTCGTGATTACAATAATATAAAATACTGCTCGTTGAGGCTAGTACACCAAACGGGGAGTAGAATGAAATTAGCTCAGAGACGCACCCACACCACCGTATGTCCTCGGATCACGGTAAAACACCTAGCTCTGCTGGGTGCGTGATTCTTGTAGGATTTGGTGGTCCTGTGGGTTAGAGAATCATGTGGTTTTCGCTCACCATGAGGAGGGCCAAAATAACATGGATTCGAGTCCTTGGCTGGTCGCAGTGTAGTTATATATATATATATATATATATATATATATATATATATATATATATATATATATATATATATATATATAATATATATATATATATATATATATATACGATATTATAAAATAACCACAGGGGGAGTTGAATGATAGCTTCAGGCGTTTCGTGTTGTAATCAACACATCATCAGCTTTCAATGTTGCAGAAATAGAGTAGGAAATCCATTAAGATGTGCTCATGGGAATGGCTCTCTCCAGAACAACGGGACTTAGCACAAGAAAGTGTGCCGAGTGCCTAAAAATACAGACATCATATTGCAGAATATATGCATAAAGCATATATAAAGCCAATTAGCTTCGAGTATGTAGCAACGACCAAGTAACCACAGTATTATTGAATGTCACTTATCACAAACATGCCATTTTTGTCATATGAAAATGGGTCTAGGGCAAGAGGCAAGAGGGTAACGATTCTATACTTTAAGAGGCTGACCTCACCCAACTCTTAGGCAAACGCTAGTTTAACCATATAAGCGGGCAGGAGAAGCAGTCTAAGTACCCCTCAATTCGCAATTGTAGAAATGCGTTTACGACAGTTCAACGAATTTAAAGAATCCAGCTTCAGATTATGCACAGTGCCATCAATTACAAAGGAGTCGTGTATGAAAAACTGAAACAATAATTATTTAATGAACATTTATCATGTTTTATAATTGCCGATCCTAAAATATTTCTTACCAGCCAAGAGGAGCAAGGAACCAGGACTCTGGCTTCCAATCAATTTGCAGAGTTATTACAAGTTCGGGTGTGGTTGAATATCGCATTTGATTCGTGAACAGTTTGTATCGAATATCAGTGTCGTGTTATCCTAACATCTAGAGAATAAGAAAATAATTTTTCAACAAAAGTAAAATGTATAAAAATCGAATTTGATGGCATTAATTTTGTCTGCAGTTATTATATTTTTTTTTTTATTTTACAGACGAATTTGATTTGTTATATCACACTGGCCCTTTCCCCAAAAGATAAGATTAATTAAAAATGGTAAATAATAACAAATATTCATTACTTTCGAAATTCACTGATTCGGAATTACAAGTTAACCACTTCTTCGGAGTACAGGCACTAAATTTTGTACCTCCAGATTCTAGTTCAGTAAGCTGGCTTCATTAATTCCCTTCACAAATGCTCCCTTGCTCATATTCTAACGGCACGTCAAATCCTTAAAACCCAGTGTTTCCACTCGCCCCTTTCTTACATATTCATACATAGCTGTCATAGATTGAACGACTCCTACCCCTCCTAGCTTACATCCCTGACTTTTGTAAATTAAAAAAATCCCTCTATCGCTCTGTGAATTACATCTCTCATAACTCCACTTATTTTACTAATTCGAACACTCCTAATTCTTTCCACAAAATTTACAAAACTCTTTGTTGCCAAACGTATCTCCACTGCTTGCAGCTCCTCCACGCTGCAATATTTAGAGCCCATGTCTCACATCTTATTCAAAGGGTTTGCAACACTATAAATACAAATATAAACTGGTTCAATCTCATTTTTATATCTGTGGAAAAATTTCTTTCCATAGATGCCTCAATACTCCCACTTGTATTCATTCATATAATTTATAGCTCATCCCATTTGCTGATACACCTACTCCCAAGTATCTAAATTTATTTACTTCTTCCAATATTTTTCTTATTCACATATAAATCCTCTTTTGATGATCAATTTTATTTTTCTTGGTTCAACACTCTTCTAAACTCCTACGCTTACGTTTGCAACCACTTATTCAGAATCTTCCAAAAGAACTGCGTCATACGTAATGAGAAAGTGGAAGAACACCCACTTCGTATCAGTCATATTATCAATTAAGCTCTCACAATTCCACAGCACAATAGCATTCACTTCTTTTATAGGAACGTCAATAAACATATTAAACAATCATTGTGACATCACAAATATTTGTATATGGTCACACCTTTTGTGCATGCCTTAACCTGAGCCTCATTCTCCGCTTAAAATTAAAATTTCACTACCACTTTAAGTAACCTTCTACCTCTTCTTCTCACACATTACAACTTCTGCCACATTGCTGCCCTGTCCATTCTATTTTTTTTTATAAATTCGTAAATGCTACAAACAGTTCTAATCCCTTATGCAAGTATTATTCACTTGTAAGCTGCAACGTAAACACTTAATCTGCATCTCCCTCACCCTTCCTAAATCCTCTTAGCTTCAGTAATGTAATGTATGACATATGTTGACAATTCGAGTTTTTGTGTCGCCAGCGGTTATTAAAGAATTTTTAATCCAACAGGAAAGCCACACGACACACGTAGCTGCATCCTCGCACACATAGATACATCAATACTCACACATCTGGTGAATACCTGGTATACAATACCGACAAGTTGTGGTTAAAGACACGTAAGAATACACTTATGTTTTATGTTTCGGACCTGGAGTAAATACACTTCCAGGACTATGTGCATTTATTTTAAAATGACCAGTGTGTTTACTCACGTGTCTTTAACCACAGTCACACACATCTGCATTATGATACATTATTTTCGCGCACTAAAAAGAGAGGAACGAAATTTGCAAGGATGAAAAAGTCGCACCACAACATTCCTTTCATGCATGGAGCAGAAAAGATGTATAAGAAGGATGGAAACATCACATTGTAACATTGTAAGATTCAGTTTAACAGTCATTGTAACATTCACTGTAACATTTGCTTCAACTGTTTCTCGAATAATGTTATGGACACTGTTACCTGACTTTACTCACATCTTACAACATTGAATTAGTTTGCTGTCTGTGGAAAGGGACCAGATCCAAAATAGTTTTTGCCCCTCGCTGGAGTCTTTTTAAGGTAAATAGCAAGCTTCTCTCATCCTAGTTATCCTATTTCCTTCGTAATAATTACAAATGTTTTTCCAATTTACATTTGAGTCATTGATATTCCTGGTGATTATTGAATAATTAATCTAATAGTTATAATTGTGACCATAATTTTTAAAGGGGAGTGGACCGGTAAGCCAGCGGAAGGCCTCGGACAGATGACCAAAAGCTCTAACGGCGGGACATTATCTGACTAAGACCCAAGTCAGGAAACACTTGTCCTGTTTCCTGACGAACCTTACCTAACCTAACCTATTGGTAATTAGATGTGTTTCAGAAAATATGTGATTTAACAAAGATATTCCCATATCTCCTAACCCCAGCCACTCTCTTCCCCACTTCAATGCACGAAAAGTACTGGGTGCGGCATAAGATTCTAATACAACTAACTAATTGCACTGAAGATCTGAGACCAATCAGAAGAGACATCCACAAATTATCACATGAAAACTGATATCCTGACGTCTACATTAAAAATGTACAGACTGACACTTAAACAACACAAAGACAATTCGAGCTTTCCACTAAGAAACACCAAGTTTCAAAGTTTAAAGGAAGTTAGAGGAAGCCGTTCCTAGCTAATGCACAAAGGTCAATATCACCAAAAAAAAACAGAACTATATTTTTAAAACAGTTCAGAAGTTGTATTTGGAGTACGTTTTGGGTACGTGTCGGTCCCTGGACAGAAACGTACCCAACACAAAATATCCTTTCATCCATGTCCTTTCATCCATTCATTCATTTGCATTATGAAGCATTACGGTTTGAAGCCGATCGGTTGAAGCATTCACAAATAATTTCATCAAATCACATATACAATTTTTCCCAGCTTTTATGTGAAAGCTGATAAATTTCCACCTACACAGCCCAAAATCAACTCTAATCTTCTCCAGGTAAGATACTGCACTCCAGCGCTTATGGGATCAAGTCGCTAAGACAAGGAATTCTGCAGTTACTGCATGGAAATCAGTTTCTTAAATAAAATTGCTTCTTCCTTTACTTTTCTCTCACTTCACCCTTCACACCCTTTTCTATCTCTTGTCCCACTAAAACTGCCCATCCTACTTTCTACTACCAATACCACTTCTACTACTACTTCTTCCACTACTACCCTTACCACTACCACTACTTCTTTTTCTTCCTCTCTTGGTCCCGTCCCTGTCCCACTACCTCTCTCTTTTGTGTTAGTTTGACTTTGGAAATGGTGGAAGTCGGACCGAAACATTATCGAAAGCTTCTGTCTATTTGCGGGTTATTTGTGTAAAATTTGGAAATAAAGGCATGAGCAGATCCGCCATTTCAGGAGAGCCTACAACACTGGAGGATTGTAGGTGGGCATCCTTACTGTTATGCACAAGGCAATTCTGTCAAGGTACCACACTTGGATCCACTTCGCAGACAGCGAGAAGAGATACAAAAAAAAACGGGTAGTAAACAACAACTACACTCTGGCTGATCCCTTCTCAAGGATATCACTTCATCTGATATCATTCATTCTTAGGATGGCTCGAGTATGGAACATGTTCATTAAGAATAATGACATTCATAAGGTCAGTTGACTAAATTACGTCGCTGGCCCACAGATGGCTCCAAATTCCTCCTATTCTCTATGTGTATGTCATAACAATAAAACGGTTTACAAACGAGCTGTGGTAGGTAACAGCTCTTAGCTGGTAAGTAAAGGTAGGACCTCTTAACCTAATCCTGTATAAACCTTGTGTAAAGAGAGAGAGAAAGAGAGGAAGACAGACAACAGAGAAAGGCGGAGACAGGGAAAAAGAGGCAGAAACGGAGAGACAGATAGATAGAGAGAGAGAGTTAATCCCTTACCATATTGCTAAATGAATCAGCTTCTTTCCTCGTACGTGTCTGGTCGGTCCTTTAATCCTGAAACATTATTACTAAGTTGTGAACAAATAAATTTCACACCGGAAAAATTCAATTTTATTGTTTGCTCGTGAATTTTGTTATTCCATAAGTCAGGAACAGCTGGACCTGTGCCAGTAAGTGCTGGGAATGTTCAACTCTCCTGAGTATCTCTTGATTTAGTCTGAGTAAACTTAATCTAAATCAAGATGCACACGATAATATCAATAATAATTATAAACAGTAGCAGTAGTATTAGTAATAACAATAATAACGTCCATGTACTACGCAATGAAAATATATTAGCAATATTGTGGCTGCAACAAGTCACAATATCATGGCTGCAACAAGTCACAATACCATGGCTGGAACAAGTCACAATACCATGGCTGGAAGAGGTTACAGTACCTCTCTGCATCAAAATATTATACTGTGATGGAACAAAAGTATAAAAATCGTTTCATCCATTAAAGATAGATATAACTTAAGCCCGTATAAATCATATACTGAATAGGAATGGAGGTATTACTAATTAATCCACGGAAGAGATGGTAAGTACAGTTACTTGGATTAAGAGCTCACCCCAGGGAACTCTCATCATGGTACTCTCTACTCTCATTGAGGTTACCATGATGCTCCAAATGAAATAACACTTTTCTGTTTTGAGATTAAAAATGGATAAGTTGCACCATCGTATTCTATTAGACAAACCAACCTTCTTTTAAACCGGAAACACGAGAGCTGAAATTTTAATGCCGCTCACTAGAGGGGTTTTAAAGTTATCACACAGAAATTAATTTCTGAAATGGTCATTATTAAAATTAAGCTGAGGGCATCTTCACTAGTCAATTAATTGTTCTACGAACCTTTAACAAGTAATAGTTCACTTGACATGAACATCTGAAGGTATAAACGAAAGCCATGGAGAAAGTATGTGGAAGATATGAACATTGAGTGTAGTTAACAATGACAAAGTCGCACAAAAATATAGAATGTACGGATTCTCTAAACTCGTGAAAAAATAGAGCCCACAAACGATTTCAGTAGTTCTCAGCTATGATAAATTAGACACATATGCAACACTTGGGTATCTTTATTGAGGAAACGTTTCGCCACACAGTGGCTTCATCAGTCCATACAGAGGAGAATCGTGAAGAACAGGAGGAGTTTGAGGTAATCAGTCCCTCGGCCTGGAGTCTATGTGTTTAGTCCATCAATCTTTCTACAAGATTGATGGACTGAACATCGACTCCAGGCCGAAGAACCTCAACTACTCCTCTCCTACACCTTTTTGCTTTGTATTGACTGTGAACTCTGTGTGGCAAGTTCCTCATAAAATCCCAAGTGTTGCATATGTGTCTAATTTATAACTTGTCGGTTCTCTGAACCATTCATCTACAGCTATATTTTAAGTTCCATTCTACTGAAGATTTTCTACATTCATAAAAAGGAAAAATATTTGATTCTGAGATAATTAAACATATCTTATTTAATGAATTATTTTTAATTCAACAAAACTTACTTATATTTAAGATACACCAGCGCTTAGTGTTTGAAGCCGAACTGAAGAGGCATTCTCTAGTTATTACATGGAATCTAATTTATTTAATAAAATTGGCAATTTATTATTCACTGAGCACGAAGTGAAAACAAAGTTATAATGCACTAAAACTCAATAATACCGAAAGTTTGAAGCCTATCTGAAAACCCATTGTTCTAAGTAATCTGAACCTAGCAGTTCCTTTTTTATTAATAATGTCAGAAAATTTCAAATTTACGCCTATACATATTCTAAATTATTGGGTGTCATTGTTCTTATTGAATGTATCTATGATAATATTTTGAAATCAACTCGACTAAGAATTCTTTAGTTACTGAATGAAAATCAATATTATACCTAATATTGACAAACTGAGACTAATGTAGACCAATAACAATGCGATCCTTACTGACAGTAAAGCACACCAGGGTTGACAGTTTACTGTTGATCAGGTGAAATATTCTACAGATATTGGCCGATTTCAAGAACCTAATTTAGTACATTGACAAACTTGCCTGCACACTAATTAACCTTAACAAGTACTATCTTGTCTATAAGAAGCATCAGTCATTAAATATTAAAGTTATTCTGAAGAGATAAATTTGTATTTAAAATTTGATCTTACGTGATTTAACTGAATACAGATTACACATATGTCCCATGTAAAATAGTCAATATTCACCTACACACTTTCATTTTACACTCTTACACCCTCTTAGTATGAGGTACCTTTTCTGATTGTTTAAAGTCAAGCATCAGTGGCTTCTGGAGGTTATCTCACATAATTCTAGCCATATTGGAATGTTTTTTACCGTACACCAGTGCTTAAAATTTGAAGCATTTCTGATGGAGCCTCCTCGTATTATGAATGAAATATTAATGAAAATTAGAGAAATAAAAAAATAAAAAAATTAGGCAGCAAATTAAAGGTTTTCCATCGAGATTACTACTACTACTACTAATAATAATAATAGTAATAATATTTGTATGATTATAATTGTGGAAAAAAATCTCCATTAAAGGGGGTATCTCTCATCCATCTCAGCCCCTCTCAGCCCTCTGAGGGACTTAGCTTCCTGCAAGGGGCTAGTGGACTCTTCCTTCCAAACAGTTTTATGAGGAAGATATGTATGTACCATAGTTCCACGAGGCACCCTTCCTCTCCTTGCTAGAGTTCCTGATCAACTACACAACGAGGCTAAACGTAAAATTGCGCCCCACTTGTCCTACAAGCTGGGACATTATGACTTCTACTATACAGCTAAACAACATGCATTTACCCAAGAAAATCCAGCTAACATGTTGTCACGTGGTGTCCCACTCAAGAAATTTGTGGATAGTAACTTATGATTCCACGGATCGAACTGGATCTCTAATGAAAATAACTGGCCTCAGCAAAATGCTCACATTATGTCAGACGAAACAGTATGCTTGAACACAGCAGAAATAATCTGTTTAAATACAGCAGAGAAACCAGAATTAGTCATTGACGGATCTAAATACTCATCTTTGGGTAAACCCTTAAGAGTTACAGCTGTTGTCTTCAAATTCATTAATGGGACAAAGCCTAATTATGAATTTCCGAAACTATCAAATATTGGGTAAAACAAATACAGAAAGATGTCTTCTCTACAGAGTACAAATTTCTGGAAACTCAGGATGAATTCCCCAAGGAACCTAATATGATTCACTCTTTAGGACTTTATCTCGACTTAGAAAGATTATAAGATGTCGAGGAAGAATTCATAATTCTTTACAACCTAAATAAGCAATACATCCAATATTGATCCCCAAAATCATTGGCTAATAAAACTGATTGTAAAAAATGCCCATAGTAACGTGTTACATGGAGTAGCTGCCACACTTTGTCACATACGACAATCCCACTGTATACACTCAAGGTCGACAAAGTGTGAAAAAACAAATATGGGACTGCATTAATTGTCATCACTTCGATGACCAAACATGTCAGTATTCAGGTCCACCTCCATATCCCGCTGAGCGAGTATGTCATGTTACTCCGATTTGAGGTGACAGATGTAGATTAAACTGGACCAATAATTTTAACTAAAACTGTTGACAAAGTTCCCATTAAGGTGAACATCTGTTTGTTCACCTGTGCTACGACTAGAGCAGTACATCTAGAAGTAGCACTGACATGTCTGTTGAAACCTTTATCAAACCATTCAGCCAGAAGGGCGTCTCTCAGACTGATAATTTCAGATAATGCAACGAACTTTGTTGCTGGTGCTGCTTATATAAGCAAGATCTTTGATCAACCAGAGGTACAACAGATGCTGAATCAGCGCAGTTGACGTTGGAGACATATTAATCCCAAGGATCCATGGCAAGGCGGATTTTATGAAAGAAAAAACATTATTTAAGGAAGACTCTTCATCGTCAGCGAATCGAATTAGAATAATTGCGAACAGTCGTAGCTGAAGTAGAAAATAGAGTCAACAACAGATCTCTAATTTATGTTACTGAATGAACTGGACAATTTGGAAGTGTTAAGCCCGTCTCATTTACTCCATGGCAGATGGCTCGAACCAGTTCCTCCCATGAATGATAAAAAATTATAGAGGATCCTACTTATCTCGAACCTGAGCAACTCAGCCGTAAATTCAAACACCTCAATAAAGTGATTGAACGTTGGGAGAAAATTTGGCAAGCAGACTATCTCACCTCACTGAGAGAACACTTCTAGGGAGATGGTGTTCCTCAAAATCATACTTCCTTAAGACCTGATGACACAGTGATTATTGACAATGATGGTCCAAGGTCTCAATGGCTTCTTGGAAAAATAGTGACCATACATCCTGATGCAAATGGAGCCATTAGAACAGTAGAAGTTTTGAGCAAAGGTGTAGTGAATAAGCAGACAATAGATTAAGTAGTGCCGTTAGAATTACACAGTGTTGAAAACATACTTAGTGATTCTCCAGAAACCCCACAGACTAAAGTTAAGAAAAGACAATCAGCAGTGGTGGCCAGAGAGAAAATCAAAATGATGTTAAGAGATAATAGTTCACCTATGGCGAACTTTCGCTGGCCCCCCAGTGTGGAGAAAATTCTCCAGTAAAGGGGGTATCTCTCAGTCCTCTCAGCCTTCCCTCAGCCCTCTGAGGGACTTAGCCCTCCCGCAAGGGGCTAGCGGACTTCTTTCCTTGCAAACAGTTTTGTGAGGAACATATGTATGTACCATAACGTCACAAGGCACGCTTTCCTCTCCTTACTAGATTAATTTTTTCTCCATAGGAAAATTAGGAAAAACCTGCGCCCCACTTCTCCAAATTGGGACATCATGACTTCTAGTACACAGTTAAAAACAAGGAAACAACCTTCTTGTGTTATTCCTTTTTGTAGAAGGTGAACTAGTGGGCGTCGGGCAGGGCGACAAGCTTGGTTGAATTCAGATGTCAGAGGGTAAACACGTCACAAATCTCCCGCTGAGAACAAAGAAAATAATGACTTTGTGCGGTAAACTCTGAAATACTGTCAATCTCCACTATGAAAACTAGTGTTAAAAGGAAACACGAGTGTATAATCCGCAGTATAATCCCGATAAAGTGTAAAAGTTTGTGTCACGGTATGCATTCAGGTGTTATGAACAAAGGGACAAGATGTCACCCTATCACGTAACGAATTACCAAAGTGACTCCCTATCAACGAGTGAGTGACAATATAAATACGCATCTGTTGCAGCCTACTCAAGACAACAATACCGGGGTCACACCTCCCCTACAACAAACTAGGGGTCAGTTACAATACCCAGGTAAGTCCAGCCATACTCACATCATCTTTCGTTAGCGGCAGCTGATAGGAAGAGGTGAGATTTGACTGGAGTTACCAATAGATCCCGTGACGCGCGGGTGATTCACCCAAACCAAGTGAGTACCACCATGCATTTCAGATGATATTGAAATGCTGGATATACGCTCCTTTGGGGCAAATTATATGAATAACTCACGTGTTAATCAACAGCCACTGTGGACTCTGAGACAGCACCCCGAAGGTATTTCCAGAAGAGGCTGCTGGAAATCGTGGTGTTAAAAGATAAGTAACGCTTATGTAACCAGTTCTCCATAATTATTATTATTAGTAGTAATACTTTTCTTATATTATTATTATTATTATTAGTAGTAGTAGTAGTAATAATAGCAGCAGCAGTAGTAGTACTTTTATTACATTATGATTATTATGATTAATATTATCGTTATTATTTAGACCAGCTAGTTTCAAGGTTGATTGTTAAATTCACTTATTTCAAAGACTTTATGAAGTAGTAATTTCACGGGAAAATAATTTATTTTTTTAATGTTGCAGTGTGTCAGTGGTAAAAATAGGGTGTACAATATGTCCAGTATATGCGGTTTAATGGTGTTGCTGAGTCAGATAAGTGTCATTATAGTAATAGTTTACAATACCATCAAGCTGACGAATACGATATATATGCAACATCAGGATAATTTTAGTGAAGAGCGTTTTGCCAACTGGTTGGGTTTTACACTTCAATACATAGTGGTGACAGTGGAATGCGAGGTAATCAGTCCCTCAGTGTTGATAGAAGGTGCACCTTTTATTGTGGCTTTTCTAATCTCTATCCTCCCGCATGGGCTTCAGCTTCGCCAAAGGTACTAAATAAATTTTGTCATAGGTAAATAATTCATTGCATCTTCTAACACTGTCTCAAACATATCTCTGAATATAATGAAAAATCTGTTAGTTTACTAATATCTTCCTAAACCAAGATGCCTACGTGCTGTATTTTTTGCATTATTCATTACTGTCGAAGTTGTTGAATACCATTAATGTAATGATCTATAATTGGTACAACACCTTCATGGACTCTCGGTACAGAAGACGACTTCTGCAACCCTATTGCTAACCCCTTGTCCGAATCTTAGGCATGACCTGCTTCTATAAAAGGGTCTCACCCACCTGTGACGATGTCTTAAATTAGATGGAAATGAGACACAAATGCAGTATACTGAGATCCATATTTATGACAAAGCCCACTCAGAAGACTTTGTCAAGTTAATTACAGATAAACCGGAAGACGGAGAATGAACCTATAATTAGGGAGTGTCGTTAGACGAGAAGTTAGGTTAGGTTTGATTGGGTACCTTTAATAACAGGTTGGACAAATTAATTATTTAGAAGTATGTTAATGGCCCTACTGTAGCGCTCTTCCATTCTTGTATAAAAATGAAGTATTGCTAACAGCTAACTATTGTAGGAGCTTCCTGGCAAGAGGCTTAGCTGTTTTATAGAATCCGATGTTTCTAATATTGAGTGATGACGCTACGTTCATGCATCTCTAGGTGTCTTCTTCCTTGGCAATGAATCGTGCGAGGCTCTAGTTAGTCTATTGGTTCTAGGAATTTCGGTGTGAAAAAACAAGCGTCATACAATTCGTCCATTCTGTTAATTGGAGCTCTGTGAATCTTTTGCCTTCTTTATTTTGTCATAGTTGTTGCAAGGGACTGTGCATACCCCTACAGTGGTTTGAAAGTGTTGGTGGACACAGTATGATTACATCGAATTAGGTTTTTTAGAGAATATAGCAGACGTGTTTAACAGTAGAGTTGTTATGAAGGACTGTGTACCTTCTTTCGGTAGTGTCTCGTCTAGGTAAATTGCAGAAATTATGTGCACGGCATTTGCAATTTCTGATAATACGACGATTACAGAAAAGATTAGAAAAGAAATGTTCGAGGAAAAATAATTTTCCTTCAAGGAATTCATTAACGCAGACGTGGAGAGAACGTAGGAAAAAAAGCCTATGATGATGTCACTTATTGCACCTCTCTTCAATATATGTCTATATTATCAAGCATCTGTTTCAGTTTTATCAAGTATGGGCCTGAACACCCATCCAGTGTTTTCAGTATCGAGTAAGCTTCGCAAATAGGAAAACATAACATTGCAAACAGGAAGTAATAATATTGGTAGAATTACCGACAAGTTAAAGTAAGGCAAAAATAATAACGTTGGTAATTCTACAAATATTATTAGTTTTTCTGCTGTTTCTAGGAATATATTCTCCTACATTTGACTGAAGAAGTCTGCAGTGTAGGCTATATGTTAGGGTAATAATCAAGTGTTGCAAGTGTGTTTTATTCATAAAATTATCAGTAGTGAATACCATCACTATTATTATTCCCAGGTATTGCATATGTGTTTTATTCATCAGTGGTGAATGCCGGGAAACGAGGGAGGAGAGAGAGAGAGAGAGAGAGAGAGAGAGAGAGAGAGAGAGAGAGAGTTGGCTTAACCTCTTCCTCTTCCTCCCTTGTCCCCCTCACTTGATGACAGAAAAGGTGGTGAAAGGGTTGGAGCAGTTGTAAATGCTTGATGCAGCCACTGCAGGTTGGGAAGAGGGTTTTGTGCTCTGTGGCATGCTACGAGTATGTTACATTTTATTCGGCGCATGTCACACTCCCATATATGCTGTCTCCCGACCAGCGACCAGGTGCTAAGGATTTAACGAACAATAGGGGCCCCGTCGTTATGTCAGTAACTCGGTTCATCGGCCAATCACAAACAAGCCAGCCAAAGCTGTGAAGCTTTGGCAGACTTGTCTGGGCTGCTATTCTTTCACGGTGTATTCTGTGGCTCTTGCATTTTGCCTCCTTTGACCTCCGTGTTGTACACTTACTGTTACATTAATGTATATATTGTAAATATCAGCTTGTTTTATTTGGTTTAGGAAGTACAAGTCATTTACTGGTGCTGTCTTTTGCTTGCTCTACTAATTGTTCAATTACGGCAAGGTGTGCAGGTCATTCTACACCTGTGTTTGCAATATGCTCGCTGAAGCTTACATCACTAGTAAGGTGATGCACACTTTAGTATTATGTTATTAATAGAGCTATTTAAAACAAATGAAAAACAAGTACTGTAAAATTCTTTGGTTGTGAATTGTGGAAAAAATAATAAAAAAAATTCCCAATATTTTTGGACATGAGCCGATGCACACACCCATACATACCATACTACCTTTGAAGAAATAAAATATTTTCTCCACTTCTTAAAAGTAACTAAATCAAGGCACGATTTCATGCTCTCGTGAAACAAGTATAACTAAGAAGTAATGTTTCTTTTCATGTGCTGGAAACTTTAAGATGAACCCGGCTGGTGAAGGCTTGAGTTACGAGTCGGAACCCAATGATGTTAAGAAAAGTACAGGTCCTGCACTCACCATGAAGGATCACTATCGTTTCGCAGTTGCCGCTTCCTTAAAGTGCACTCTTTCTACCTGTCTAATTGTAATGACTTTATATTGAAAGTGTTTATATGAGAGGATGAGCCTGTACCAGTTCATGCTGATAACCCTTAAAATAAAATAAAAAATTATAAATTAAATTATGTTTTTTGATATGGCAATACTGATGCAGACGCAGGACAATTTGACGTGGAAAAAAGTGCAACATATTGTGTATATAGTTAAAATTGACTTAAATTAATTTATTTCAAAGGAAAATGAATGAAAATCACTTTGGTTGAAAAAATCTGAACATTTTTGAAAAAAAAAAATTAAGAAATATATTTTGTAGGTAATTTTAATCAAAATATGAACATAAATTTAATAAAACAACAACTTCTTGTACATTATTAGTAACAATATTCGTGACTGCTGTAGAAATTAGGAAGTTGCTCCAGCAAATACTCAGAAAATTTATTTCTGAGACAATAACAAATAATGAAACTTATTTTGTTTTCAAATAGATAAAAAATAATCTTCTACTCAACAATATTTGCCTTGGGTAGAGCCGCATCTTGAATATTAGACATTTCGTCAATGAGTAAAAAGAGAATGGATAAATTGTATAAAATAGACCAAAATCTCATAAAATATCCCAACGGAAGCTCAGCTAAAAACTAATCGTAAACCTGGAGGGGGTTTAGGGGTCAACGCCCCCGCGGCCCGGTCAGTGACTATTTTTAGATAAAACAAAAGACTGAATTAAAATGATAATATTTCTACCGCGAAGAGACCACCACTTCTAAAAGCTTACGATAAATATTGAAAGTCAGTGATGTTAAGAATAATACAGCTGCTGAACATTCCGTAAACAAAATCCCCTTTGACTATTAAAATAATAATGATAATAGTATTATTTATTTCGATATATGTTTATGAATTGTTAATGCCAACATTTAAACTGTGTGCACGTGTTTAAATGCAAAATATTTTTGGACCAGGCCGCTCGGGTGGTGACCTCCGGAAGCCACTCCTGGTAAGCTTATATATTATTTGTACATTATTTTCATGATTAAATTTAGGACTATGTTAGCAACTCATTATTGTTGTTATACTGCATTAATTAGTAAATAGTTCTTTACCAATGAAATATGTTTAGCTATAAAATAAATTATATTGCCCAGCCATTTGACTTATTTCGTGTTTCTATAAAACTTTTATTGCCATTTACAGATGGGTATGTGGTAAATAATAAATCTATCAAAATAATAATTAAATATAGGTGCAGATACATATACACAAACCCTTTTCTGGATTGTTAGAAAGCAATTGATACTATAATTCACGTCAGACTGAGGCATAAACTAGGCAAAAACGGAGACAGCGACTACTGGAAAGTGATTGGGAAAAGTACCGAGACCATAATTGTTCCTCATATTAGTGTCCATGTATTGTTGTCGTAGATAATGGGAAACTAATGAGACTAAAATCTGGACAAGATAGGGAAAGACTACAAATTTCAGTGATATTAACTGTTTTTCATTAGTAATTAGTTTCGTCAGAATGAATTAAATTTCAACAGAAAAAGAAATTAAACTTTCTTCTAATAGATGTTTATCCTCCTTAAAAGGTTCACTAAGCTACTTTGTGCTACAAAATATCAAACTACTAAGGAGTGAAATGACTCACCGCTATGCAGTGTCCGGTTACAATAATTACTTTCAAGTGAAATGCTGACTAATTCTTCTAGTCACAACATTACCCGCACATGTTTTCAAATACTTCAGGTAACTAAGACAATTCTTCTTCATAACAGTGCTACTGTCTCCTATTGTCATCATGCTACGTCTTTCAATACTCTTTATACATTACTTGAATCATATCCTAGTTACTTAAACAAAAATTGACTCTGTTTTTGGCCGTAATTATAAATAACAAAACAAATAATTTCACATGTCGTTTCTGCGTACAGTGTGTTGAGAAAAGTGACTTTAGATTTGAAGAAGTTCAGATAAACTTCTATTTAACTTTTAACCAATATGTGGGAGTGAACCTTCTTTAGTTTAAACAGGGTGTGTAAAGGATCTTTAGTTTCAACATTATGTGTAAGTAAACTTTCTTCAGTTACAGCTGTGAGAAGAGGAAAATACTTTAGTAGTAATTTCTCCTTAATAGCAGATCTCAGGCACCAGTTTTTCTTCAAGCGCTGGAAATAATGAAACCTCCGTAAGAGAGTTTTACAAATATTAAAACTTATAATACAAGTTACGTGCGAGTAGGGGCAGAGAACGAATGCATGTTGTGGGTGTGTAAGGGCGGTAGCATGTCGGTTGACAGACTGCGTGAGAACCTGACAAGAAAATGTTATAGATCACTACCTTCCTGGTGAACTGCTCCCAAGAATTTTGTGTAAAACTGATAATTATAATACTAATGACACCCTTTGCACGGCTGGATTTGATTTGATCATTTACCCTAGGAAAGAGCCGCAGAAAAATTCAACTATCGATAGTATTTGTATATCAATCTCCCTTCTCTCTTTTCCTTCTTTTTCTACTCTCTCTCTCTCTCTCTCTCTCTTTCTTAACCTAACACTCTCCCCTTCTCTCTCTCTCTCTCTCTCTTTCTCACTCATACAAACACTGGCAGAGGTAACAAAGAAAGAGGTTAAGAGCAAATCAAACCCTATATAATGGCTAAAGCATCAGATTCATAAGCTGTTTGGTTCCAGTTCCTTGGATGACATGAAAAGCACGTCTTGTAAAATTCAGAAACTCATTCTTAGAGAACCTTCAATGAGAAATTTCTTTGAAACGAAATTCAAAAGTCTTCAATACAAGTTAAAATGATCATCATAAAGGATTTTAATTTCATCCGAATGGACTCTAGGTCTTCGACCTGAAATTTAGAAAGACTTCTTACAACTTGGTGGATGTAGTTAAAGAATGTTTTATTTAACCTCTTTGTGACGGCCCTTTGAAAACAAGGAAAAACTCGAATAAATAATATGTAAATCCTGGGAAAGCTACTATAGATAAAGAACACAAACCAATAACTTTTATTTCCTGCAGGTAAAAAACAGATTTTTATTTGCAACACTCGAATGAGCTTAAAGAATAAGTTGCTACTCGAGACTGAAGTATTCTGACTCGGGATGTTTTTTACTGATGAAATGATTAACGATAAAGAAAAAAAGTACAGAATGAAATTTTCCGAATAGGTAAAACTGGTCAATTAGCAAGAACTCATTTAAAATTAAGTCCTTTCTAAGATTTTCTCTTATACTTTAAAAGAAATATTTTTTTTATTTACGTTAATATAAAAATTAATAATTTTGTACCAAAAGAACCTTACCTAACTTTATTATAACATGCGCAACTTAATTTAGCCTAATCCAACTAAACATATTTTAGAAAAGTTTACAATAATTTAATAATAAACAAACACAATGAAATACATTTTTTTGTTTGGTTCAGAATGATTTTTGAGAAATTACTGCATACACAAATTTTCGCTTGCCTTATTCGGCAAGAAGAGCATTACTATTTAAGCCAAACTCGCAAGTTTTACCTATTCGGCACGACATCTATATATATATATATATATATATATATATATATATATATATATATATATATATATATATATATATATATATATATATCGGAAATTTTCATTAGGAAATTTTCATTCAGACTAGGAGGCATTGGTGTCCGCAAGTCATCTCAGATTTCGCAACCTGCTTTCCTGTCTTCATGCATTGCATCCAGAGGGCTTGCAGCAGCGATTCTCAATGAACATCTTAGGGACAAGATTGGAATCCATAACCAAAAGTTCATTGACGGAGCCAGGATCTGGGATAATCTAACGGGCTCTGAAACCAGGCCTGCTCCCCCCAACAACTACAAACAGTTGCACTGGGATGGCCCAATAGTAGAGAATATAGCCTCAGAAATGCTTCAGAGTATGTCAGGGAAGGATAGAGCCCGCCTCCTGGCAGTGAGAGCTCCTCATGCAGGGAACTTTCTGTTGGCTGTTCCCAACTCCAGCCTTGGCACACGCCTCGACCCACAGACCATCCGCATTGGTGTTGCCCTTCGACTTGCCGCCCCTATTCTCGCCGAACACAGGTGTATTTGTGGTGGCAGTGAAGCAGCAGACCGATTCAGGTACCATGGTCTTGTGTGTCGTAAATCCGAGGGAAAGGTTGCAAGACATGAAGAGGTTAATAACATTATCAAGAGGAGCCTCACAACAGCCGGATGCCCAGCAGTAAGGGAACCACCCCAACTATGCAGATCTGATGGCAGCCAAAAGCGTCCAGATGGTATCACCCTTCAAGCCTGGACAGACGGCAAGCAGGTGGTGTGGGACTACACATGTGCATCTACCTTGGCTGATTCCTATCTCCAATACACCAGCGAGGAACGAGGGGCAGCTGCCACCTTCAGGAAGTCCCAAAAGTCGAGAAAATATGGAGAAATTGCCCATCATTATGTTTGTTCCCATAGGCTCAGAGACCCTTGGCTCATGGGGAAAGAGAGCATCTAAGTTCCTCAAGGAGCTGGGCAAAAGACTCAACAGGGTAACTAGGGATCCCAGGGCAGCTATTTTTCTGTTCCAGCCACTCAGCGCTGCTGTTCAGAGGTGTAATGCATGCTGTATTTTAGGCACGCGCCCCAGCTCTGAGGAGCTGTAAGAGATTTTCGCATTATAATCAGTGACAAACATGTAACAATATGTATTAGACATGTATCTCTCACACCTCGTGTACTGTATATGCCATCTTTATATCAACAATGTATCTCTTAAATCTTTTGTACCATAAATGCTAAAGTAGGAGAAGCGTTCAGAGAGGGTGTGGTAGGTAAGTTTGGGGTACCAGGTGTAAATGATAATGGGGATCATTTGAATGAGCTTTGTATAGAAAGGGGTTTGGTTATAGGTAACATATTTTAAGAAAAAGAGGGTAAATAAGTATAAAATATATGATGTAGGGCGAAATGACGGTAGTTTGTTGGACTACATATTGGTAGATAAAAAAACTATTGGGTAGACTTCAGGATGTACATGTTTATAGAAGGGCCACAGATATATCAGCTCACTTTTTAGTTGTAGCTACAGTGAGAGTAAAAGGTAGATGGGATATAAGGAGAATGGAAACAACAAGTAACAGAGAAGTGAAGATTTATAAACTAAAGGAGGAGGCGGTTAGGGTAAGATATAAACAACTGTTGGAGGACAGATGGGCTAGTGAGAGTATAGGCAGTAGGGTAGAAGAGGTATGGGGTAAGTTTAAGAATATAGTGTTAGAGTGTTCAGCAGAAGTTTGTGGTTATAGGAAAGTGGGTGCGATAGGGAAGAAGAACGATTGGTGGAATGAGTTAGAGGTTAGAGGTTAGAGTTAGAGGTATCGGGAAGATGGAGGGAATATTTTGAGGAACTGTTAAATGTTGATGAAGATAGGGAAGCTGTGATTTCGTGTATAGGGCAAGGAGGAATAAAATCTTATAGGAGTGAGGAAGAACTAGTTGTGAGTGTGGGGGAAGTTCGTGAGGCAGTGAGTAGAATGAAAGGGATTAAAGCAGCAGGGATTGTTGGGATAAAGATAGAAATGTTGAAGGCAGGTGGGGATATAGTTTTGGAGTGTTTAGTGTTTTTATTTAATAAATGTATGGAAGAGGGTAAGGTACCTAGGGAATGGCAGAGAGCATGCATAGTTCTTTTGTATAAAGGCAAAGGGGACAAAACAGAGTGTAAAAATTATAGGGGAATAAATCTGTTGAGTATACCTGGTAAAGTATATAGTAGAGGTATTATTGAAAGAATTAAGAGTAAGACGGACAGCAGCATAGCAGATGAACAAGGAGGCTTTAGGAAGGATAGGGGGTGTGTAGACTAAGTGTTTGCAGTGAAATATATAGGTGAACAATATTTAGATAAGGGTAAAGAGGTGTTTGTGGCATTTATGGATTTGGAAAAGGCATATGATAGGGTTTAAAAAAGGGCAATGTGGCAGATGTTGCAAATGTATGGAATAGGAGGTAGGTTATTGAAAGCGGTGAAAAGTTTTTACGAGGATAGTGAGGCTCAGGTTAGAGTATGTAGGCGAGAGGGAGATTATTTCCCAGTAAAAGTAGGCCTTAGACAGGGATGTGTGATGTCACCATGGTTGTTCATTATATTTATAGATGGAGTTGTAAGAGAAGTGAATGCTTTGGTGGTGGCAAGAGGTGTGGGGTTAAAAGATAAAGAATCTAACACAAAATGGGAGTTGTCACAGTTGCTCTTTGCTGATGACACTGTGCTTTTGGGGGATTCTGAAGAGAAGTTGCAGAGGTTGGTGGATGAGTTTGGTAGGGTATATAAAAGAAGGAAATTCTGATTTTATTTTTCTGAACAAAAATAAATTTATATTTCTAATAAATCATTTCACAGTCACTAAAGTAAGTGGTATAGTCACTAAAGTAAGTGGTATAGTGACTATGAATTTTTCAGAGGTGATATACAAATTTTGTTTGTTACTTGTAGGCTGACATGTATGCAATTTTATATTAAAATGTAGCTTACATCTGTTTGGTCTATTAACTCTCATGCATTTTTAAGCGCACAGTTTGATTGCTTTCCATACATGGTGCCCACCAAAACTGTTCCCAACTGGGCCTCGAATCTCCTACGGCCGGCTCTGTATATATATATGTCGTGCCGATTAGGTAAAACTTGCGATTTTTGATTAAATAGCAAAGCTCATCTTGCCATATAAGACAAGCGAAAATTTGTAAATGCAATAATTTTGCAAAAATCATTCTGAACCTAACGTAAAAAAATATATTTCATTGTGTTTGTTTATTATTAAATTATTGTAAACGTATCTAAAATATATAAAGTTCGATTAGGCTAAATTAAATTACGCTTATTATAATAGGGTTAGGTAAGTTTTCTAAGATTCTTTTGGTGGAAAATTATAAATTTTTACATTAACGTTAATGAAAAAAAAAATCAGCTGCCACTTTCAGGGAGTCCCAAAAGACGAGAAAATATGGAGAACTTGCCCATCATTATATTTTTGTTCCCATAGGCTCGGAGATCCTTGGCTCATTGGGTAAGAGTGCATCTAAGTTCCTCAAGGAGCTGGGCAAAAGACTCAACAGGGTAACTAGGGATCCCAGGGCAGCTATTTTTCTGTTCCAGCCACTCAGCGCTGCTGTTCAGAGGGGTAATGCATGCTGTATTTTGGGCACACGCCCCAGCTCTGAGGAGCTGGAAGAGATTTTCGCATTATAATCAGTGACAAACATGTAACAATATGTACTAGACATGTATCTCTCACACCTCGTGTACTGTATATGCCATCTTTATATCAACAATGTATCTCTTAAATCTTTTGTTCCATATTATTCTTTAAACGAATAAAAGAAAATTTTAGAAAGGACTTGATTTTAAATGAGTTCTTGCTAATTCACCAGTTTTACCTATTAGGCATGGCATATATATAGTAGGATTGTATGGTGCAGTGGATTAGAGCGTAGTGAATTTTCACTCACCATGAGGGAAGCTAAAAGCACACGGGTTCGATCCCCCGGCACAGTAAGAAATCCAAATATATATATATATATATATATATATATATATATATATATATATATATATATATATATATATATATATATATATATGTCGTGCCGATTATGTAAAACTGGTCAATTAGCAAGAACTCATCTAAAATTAATTCCTTTCTATAATTTTCTCTTATACGTTTAAAGATATATTTTTTTCATTTATGTTAATGTAAATTTTTTTAATTTTGTACCAAGAGAAACTTTGAAAACCTACCTAACCTTATTACAACAAGTGCAATTTAATTTAGCCAAACCCAACTAAATATATTTTAGATACGTTAACATTAATTTAATAATAAAAAAACACAATGAAATATATTTTTTTCGTTATGTTCAGAATGATTTTGGCGAAATTATTGCATACACAAATTTTCACTTGTCTTATGTGGCAAGGTAAGCGTTGCCATTTAAGCCAAAATCGCAAGTTTTACCTAATCGGCACGACATATATACTATATATATATATATGTCGTGCCGATTAGGTAAAACTAGTCAATTAGCAAGAACTCATCTAAAATTAAGTCCTTTCTAAAATTTTCTCTTATACGTTTAAAGATATATTTTTTTCATTTATGTTAATGTAAGAATTTATAATTTTGTACCAAGAGAAACTTTGAAAACCTACCTAACCTTATTACAACAAGCGCAATTTAATTTAGCCTAACCCAACTAAATATATTTTAGATACGTTAACATTAATTTAATAATAAACAAACACAATGAAATATATTTTTTTCGCTATGTTCAGAATGATTTTGGCGAAATTATTGCATACACAAATTTTCACTTGTCTTATATGGCAAGGTGAGCGTTGCTATTTAAGCCAAAATCGCAAGTTTTACCTAATCGGCACGACATATATATATATAATTTTATATATATATATATATATATATATATATATATATATATATATATATATATATATATATATATACTATATATATATATATATATATATATATATATATATATATAGAGGTGTTTCGGTCATATAGTGGTGTTATAGTGACTCCGTTTGGCCTGCCTGCCTAATCACACATCCCCCATACCTCCCTCTCCCCCCACTGCCCACCACAAGGATGGGAGATCCCTCTGCTCAACCCACCACCACCATGAACCACATTCGGTATGTGTCATGTGCCATTTTCCCTACGGCTTACCACACAGTTTGAGGTATGACAGATGATGCAGCCAGCCAGCCACAAAGCCAGGGAAATTGTGCACACAACAATGAAAGAAGAGGCATATTTAAGGTGTATGGAGAGTTTCGAGCACGCAACAGAGATGGCCTTATTCGTGCACACAATGGGTGTGCAGGATCACATAGGCTCCCGGCAGAGAGCAACCCACAGCCTCCACAGGCAGATGTCAATTCCAATGGCAACCTCCTCTCTTGCGGAAACCTTCTTCTGGCATTCAAATCCACTGCTAGCAGTACCCTATCCCACATTCCTAAAGCAGCTCGCCCATATGCAGCAGGGAAATTCACAGACCTTCTTAAGCAGGTGAATGGAGGCTCCACCAATTTAGAAGCCCGAGGCACCATTAAAGCATGGCGCAACCTACTCCTGTTTGGCAATGTTTGTCTTGCAGTTCCTGAACGACGAGGCAAACTGCTAACCACTTCAGTCATCAAGGCGGTACGCAACTACCCAAGAACAGATAATTATGTCCCTCTGCCCCACCAACACAAGAATCACAGAGGTAGACCCAAGAAAAATTCCACTGAAAACGAGAAAATTTGCGCAATCAGAATAATTACAAGTGACGACACTGTAGCTCCCAAAGATGAGACCACAGCTCAAGCACTAAGAGACAAGCATCCGACAAGGGACACCATAGCCATCAACAACAACCCTGAAGGAGACCCCATCATTGAACAATTAATTTGGCCACAATCAGAAGTCTATAAGGCGATAGTGTCATTTCCAGCAGGATCTGCAGGAGGTTACACTGGAATTCGACCACAACACCTCAAAGAGATGGTAAATCCAGTACTCGGCGCATCTGCATCAATTCTCCTCACCGAATTAACAACTTTTGTCAACAACTGCCTGGCTGGGTGAATCCCAGAAGAAATTAAACCTTTCTTTTTTGGAGCCTCATTATGCGCTTTGAAGAAGAAGGGTGGGGAAATCAGACCCATTGCTGTTGGTAACACCCTTCGCCGTCTAGTTGCCAAAGCAGCAGTAAGAAACATTCGCCTAGAAGCTGCCAGTTTACTCCAGCCACACCAACTGGGCTTTGGGGTCTCTCAAGGCAGTGAAGCCGCAGCTCATGCGGCAATGGCCTACATCAGGGACCTACCAGAAGACAAGGCCGTAGTCAAACTTGACTTTAGAAATGCCTTTAATATGGTGAAGAGAGATGTGGTCTTGCCAGCCGTTCGGGATCGGTTCCCCAGTCTCTTTCCCTTCATTTCACCTGGCTACAGCAAACCCTCGACTCTCTTGTTTGGGAAACATGAAATTCCCTCATCTGAGGGTGTTCAGCAAGATGATCGACTCGTTCCACTTCTCTTCTGTTTGGCAGTAAGAGAACTAACGTCCAGCCTACGCAGCGAGCTCAACATCTGGTACCTGGACGATGGTACTCTGGCGGATACTGGGGAGTCCCTGTTAGAGGACGTACAACGGGTAAAGGACTCATCCTCAATCCCTCAAAGTGTGAAATCATCACAACAAACCAGGAAATAATCAATGCGGTGCGAACAATCCTCCCAGAAGTCACTACTACCACTCCATCCAACAGTACCCTCCTGGGTCACCAGGCCATCGACACGGTCCTCAAGGACAAAGTGAATGACCTGAAAAGAATGGAGGAGAGAATAAGTGATCTTGAGGCCTATGATGCCCTGTATCTCCTCACATGGTGTCTTACTATGCCAAGACTCACTTACTTCTTGAGGAGCGCAGCCTCTTTTGACAACCCAACACTCAACGAGTATGACGCACACCTGAGATCAACCCTTAAGAAGGCACTGAATCTACCACTAGATGATCGGCAATGAGAGCAGGCAACCCTCCCAGTGCGACTGGGAGTTATAGGGGTGCGCAAAGCAACGCAGGTACCTTTACCTGCATTTCTGTCATCGTGTTTGGCCTCCTGTGGATTAGTCAATTAGATTGTCCCCGAACGCTTGAGAGGTGTGGTGGGAGCTCAAGACCCCAGGTTCATTGAAGCAGCCGTGCGGTGGGACATCCTGGCAGACTCCTCCAGTAGACCAGATCCTCCCCAAGAGCACAAACAGTCCCACTGGAACAAACCGATCATGGAAAAAATTGCCAACACAATGCTCACCAACGCTTCAGGAAAGGACAAAGCTCGTCTCCTAGCGGTGAAGGCACCACACTCAGGAGATTTCCTTCTAGCTGTTCGCAATTCCTCTCTGGGGACTCGACTCGACCCACAGGCCATTCGGATTGATGTTGCGCTTCGCCTAACCGCCCCCATACTCACCGAACATAGGTGTATTTGCGACAGGGCGACGTCTGATCAATTCGGAGTTCATGGTCTCGTGTGTCACACATCAGAAGGGAAGTATGCTAGACATGGGGATGTCAATGACATCATAAAGAGAAGCCTCGCCACAGCCCGTTGCCCAGCTCAACGGGAACCCCCAAGTACAGAGGTCTGATGGAAGTCAAAAGCGTCCTGATGGAGCCCCTATGCTATCCTGGAAGGATGGTAAGCAGATTGCTTGGGATTACACCTGTGCTGCCACAAGGGCAGACACCTACTTGCCATAATCCGTAGCTGAAGGGGGTGGAGCTGCCAGCCACAGGGAGACCCAGAAGACTCGCAAATATGAAGGCCTTTCCCCTTGCTATAACTTCATCCCAATAGGGTCGGAGACCCTTGGAGCATGGGGCAAGTGTGCTCTAAAGTTTCTCAAAGAGCTGGGTGAAAAACTCATCATAGAAACCAAGGACCACAGGGCGACCATCTTCCTCTTTCAGAGACTCAGTGTTGCGAACCAGATGGGAAATGCCTGCAGCATCCTGGGCAAGCGGCCCACTGCCAGGGAGCTGGACGAAGTATTTGACATGTAGCTCTGAGTTGTTATCTATGTTGTTTTACTCCCTATTGTATTCCTGTCAATGTATTTTGTCAATGTATTTTGTCTTAAAATAAAGTTTATAGACATTCAAAAGATGGGGTGGTAGGGGAAGTGGAATATTCAAATGGCTTCAGAAAGAAATCTGTGGGTCCCACAATGTACACCAGAAGTGGACCCCATCATATATATATATATATATATATATATATATATATATATATATATATATATATATATATATATATGTCGTGCCGATTAGGTAAAACTTGCGATTTTGGCTAAAATAGCAACGCTCTTCTTGCCATATAAGACAAGCGAAAATTTGTGTATGCAATAATTTCGCAAAAATCATTCTGAACCTATCAAAAAATATTTTCATTGTGTTTGTTTATTATTAAATTATTGTAAAAGTATCTAAAATATATTTAGTTGGGTTAGGTTAAATTAAATTGCGCTTGTTATAATAAGGTTAGGTAGGTTTTCTAAGATACTTTTAGTTCAATTTTAAAAATTTTTGCATCAACATAAATGAAAAAAAATATATCTTTAAACGTATAAAAGAAAATTTTAGAAATGACTTAATTTTAGATAAGTTCTTGCTAATTGACCAGTTTTACCTAATCGTCACGACATATATATATATATATATATATATATATATATATATATATATATATATATATATTGCCGAATAGGTAAAACTGTTCGATTAGAAAGAACTCATTTCAAATTAAGTCGTTTCTAAAATTTACTCTTATACGTTTAGATTTTTTTTTTCGATTAAGTTAATATAAAAATTAATAATTTTGTACCAAAAGATCCATAGAAAACTTACCTAAACTTATTATAACAAGCGCAATTTAATTTAGCCTAATCCAACTAAATATTTTTTAGATAAGTTTACAATAATTTTTTAATAAACAAACACAATGAAATATCTTTTTTTCGATAGGGTCAGAATGATTTTTGCAAAATTATTGGTACACAAATTTTCTCTTTCCTTATTTGGCAAGAAGATCGTTGCTATTAATTAAGCTAAAATCACAAATTTTACCTATTCGGCACGATAAATAATATATATATATATATATATATATATATATATATATATATATATATATATATATATATATATATATATATAATGCTAAAGTGGGTAAAAATGTTGTGGAGGGAGTAGTAGGTAAATTTGGGGTGCCAGGGTAAATGTAAATGGGGAACCATTAATTGAGCTATGTGTAGAAAGAGGTTTGGTAATAAGTAATACATATTTTATGAAAAAGAGGATAAATAAATATGATAAATAAGTATGATATAGCACGTAAGAAAAGTAGTTTGTTGGATTATGTATTGGTGGATAAAAGGTTGATGGGTAGGCTTCAGGATGTACATGTTTATAGAGGGGCAATGGATATATCGGATCATTATTTGGTTGTAGCTACAGTTAGAGTAGAAGGTAGATGGGACAAAAAGAAAATGGCAACAGCAAGTAAGAGAGAATTAAAAGTGTATAAACTAAGGGAGGAGGAAGTTAGGGTGAGATATAAGCAACTAGTGGCAGAAAGGTGGGCAAGTGCAAGTATGAGTAGTGGGGGGGGTTGAAGAGAGTTGGGATAGTTTTAAAAATGCAGTATTAGAATGTGGGGCAGAAGTTTGTGGCTATAGGAGGGTGGGTGCAGGAGGAAGAGGAGTGGTGGTGGAATGAAGAAGTAAAGGGTGTGATAAAAGAGAAAAAGGTAGCTTATGAGAGGTTTTTACAAAACAGAAGTGTAAATAGAAGAGCAGAGTATATGGAGAGTAAAAGAAAGGTGAAGAGAGTGGTGAGAGTGCAAAAGAAGAGCGGATGAAAGAATGGGGGAGGCTCTGTCAAGAAATTTTGCTAAAAACAAGAAAATTTTTGGAGTGAGATAAACAAGGTAAGAAAGCCTAGGGAACGAATGGATTTGTCAGTTAAAAACAGAGTAGGGGAGTTAGTAGATGGGAAGCTGGAGGCATTGGGTAGATGGCGGGAATATTTTGAGGAACTTTTAAATGTCGACGAAAAAAGGGAGGCGGTAATTTCATGTACTGGCGAGGGAGGTGCAACATCGTTTAGGAGTGAAGAAGAGCAGGATGTGAGTGTGAGGGAGGTGCGTGAGGCATTATGTAGAATGAAAGGGGGTAAAGCAGCTGGAACTGACGGGATCATGACAGAAATGTTAAAAGCAGGGGAAGGGGGGATATAGTGCTGGAGTGGTTGGTATTTTTGTTTAATAAATGTATGAAGGAGGGGAAGGTACCTAGGGATTGGCAGAGAGCATGTATAGTTCCTTTATATAAAGGGAAGGGGGATAAAAGAGAGTGTAAAAATTATAGGGGAATAACTTTACCGAGTATACCAGGTAAAGTGTATGCCAGGGTTATTATTGAAAGAATTAGAGGTAAGACAGAGAGTAGGATTGCAGATGAGCAAGGAGGCTTTAGAGTGGGTAGGGGATGTGTAGATCAAGTGTTTAAAGTGAAGCATATATGTGAACAGTATTTAGATAAAGATAGAGAAGTTTTCATTGCATTTATGGATTTAGAAAAGGCATATGATAGAGTGGATAGGTGGGCAATGTGGCAAATGTTTCAAGTGTATGGAATAGGTAGTAAGTTACTGAAGGCTATAAAGAGTTTTTATGAGGATAGTAAGGCTCAGGTTAGGGTGTGTGGGAGAGAGGAAGATTACTTTCCGGTAAAAGTAGGTCTTAGACAGGGATGTGTAATGTCACCATGATTGTTTTATATATTTATAGATGGGGTTGTAAAAGAAGTAAATGTTAGGGTGTTGGGGAGAGGGGTGGGATTAAATTATGGGTAATTAAATGCAAAATGGGAGTTGGCACAGTTACTTTTTTGCTGATGATACTGTGCTTATGGGAGATTCTAAAGAAAAGTTGCAAAGGTTAGTGGACGAGTTTGGGAGTGTGTGTAAAGGTAGAAAGTTGAAAGTGAACATAGATAAGAATAAGGTGATGAGGGTATCAAACGATTTAAATAAAGGAAAATTGGATATCACATTGGAGAGAGGGATTATGGAAGAAGTAAATGTTTTCAGATATTTGGGAGTTTACGTGTCAGCGGATGGGTTTATGAAGGATGAGGTTAACCATAGAATTGATGAAGTAAAAAATGTGAGTGGTGCGTTGAGGTATCTGTAGAGACAAAAAACGTTATCCATGGAGGCAAAGAAGGGAATGTACGAAAGTATAATGGTACCAACACTCTTATATGGGTGTGAAGCATGGGTGGCAAATGCTGCAGCGAGGAGGAGGCTGGAGGCAGTGGAGATGTCCTGTCTCAGGGCAATGTGTGGTGTAAATATTATGCAGAAAATTCGGAATGTGGAAATTAGGAAAAGGTGTGGAGTTACTAAAAGTATTTGTCAGAGGGCTGAAGAGGGGTTGTTGAGGTGGTTTGGTCATTTATAGAGAATGGATCAAAGTAGAATGACTTGGAGAGCGTATAAATCTGTAGGGGAAGGAAGGCGGGGTAGGGGTCGTTCTAGGAAAGGTTGGAGGGAGGGGGTAAATGAGGTTTTGTGGGAGAGGGGCTTGGACTTCCAGCAAGAATGTGTGAGCGTGTTAGATAGGAATGAATGGAGACGAATGGTTTTTGGGACATGACGATCTGTTGGAGTGTGAGCAGGGTAACATTTTGTGAAGGATTCAGGAAACCAGTTAATTGATTTAGTTGGACTTGAGTCCTGGAAATGGGAAGTACAATGCCTGCACTTTAAAGGAGGGGTCTGGGATAGTGACAGCTGGGAGGGACTATTCTCAGCTGTCGTATCTGAGCGCTCTGCAAAGACAGTGATTATGTGTGAGTGTGGTGAAAGTGTTGAATGATGATGAAAGTATTTTCTTTTTGGGGATTTTCTTTCTTTTTGGGTCACCCTGCCTCGGTGGAGACGGCCAACTTGTTGAATATATATACATATATATATATATATATATATATATATATATATATATATATATATATATATATATATATATATATATATAATATATATATATATATTTATATATTTATATATATGTCGTGCCGATTAGGTAAAACTGATCAGTTAGCAAGAACTCATCTAAAATTAAGTCCTTTCTAAAATTTTCTCTTATACGTTTAAAGATATATTTTTTAATTTATGTTAATGTAAGAATTAATAATTTTGTACCAAGAGAAACTTTGAAAACCTACCTAATCTTATTACAACAAGCGCAAAAATAATTTAGCCTAACCCAACTAAATATATTTTAGATACGTTAACATTAATTTAATAATAAACAAACACAATGAAATATATATATATATTTTTTTTTGGGTTCAGAATGATTTTGCGAAATTATTGCATACACAAATTTTCGCTAGTCTTATATGGCAAGAAGAGCGTTGCTATTAAACCAAATCGCAAGTCAAGTTTTACCTAATCGGCACTGACATATATATATATATATATATATATATATATATATATATATATATATATATATATATATATTATTGTAGTCATGAACGAGTGGTATTGATCAATAACAACACTGCGGTAAGGACTCGAACCCATGTTGTCCTGCCTGCCTCATGGTGAGCGAGAACCACATGACGCTTTAACCCACAGGACCACCAAATCCTACCAGTGCCCTAGTGGGGCACTGATTCGTCCTGTGGGTTAAAGCATCATGTGGTTCTCGTTCACCATTAGGCGGGCCAGTACCACATGGGTTCGAGTCCTTGGCTAGCGCAGTGTAGTTATTGGTAATATGTAATACATATTTTAAGAAAAAGAGGATAAATAAATATACAAGATATGATGTAGGGCGTAAAGACAGTAGTTTGTTTGACTACGTATTGGTAGATAAAAGACTGTTGGGTAGACTACAGGATGTACATGTTTATAGAGGGGCCACAGATATATCAGATCACTTTTTAGTTGTAGCTATAGTGGGAGTAAAAGGTAGATGTGATACAAGGAAAATAGAAGAAGTAAGAGAGAGAGAGGTGAAGGTTTATAAACTAAAGGAGGAGGCAGTTAGGGTAAGATATAAACAACTATTGGAGAATAGATGGGCTTGTGAGAGTGTAGGCAATGGGATCGAAAATGTATGGGGTAGATTTAATAATGTAGTATTAGAGTGTTCAGGAGAAGTTTGTGGTTACAGGCGAGTGGGTGCGGGAGGGAAGAAGAGCGATTGGTGGAATGATGATGTAAAGAGAGTAGTAAGGAAGAAAAAGTTTGCATATGAGAGGTCTTTACAAAGTAGAAGTGATGCAAGGAGGGCAGAGTATATGGAGAGAAAAAGAGAGTTTAAGAGAGTGGTGAAGCAATGTAAGAGAGCAAATGAGAAAGTGGGTGAGATGTTATCAACAAATTTTGTTGAAAATAAGAAAAAGTTTTGTAGTGAAATTAATAAGTTGAGGAAGCCTAGGGAAAAAATAGATTTGACAGTTAAAAATATGAGAGGAGATTTATTAAATGGAGAGTTAGAGGTATCGGGAAGATGGAGGGAATATTTTGAGGAGTTGTTAAATGTTGATGAAGACAGAGAAGCTGTGATTTCGTGTATAGGGCAAGGAGGAATAATATCTTATAGCAGTGTGGAAAAGCCAGTTGTGAGTGTGGGGGAAGTTCGTGAGGCAGTGGCTAGAATGAAAGGGGGTAAGGCAGCTGGGATTAATGGGATAAAGATAGAAATGTTAAAAGCAGGCGAGGATATAGTTTTGGAGTGGTTGGTGCTATTATATAATAAATGTATGGAAGAGGGTAAGGTACCTAGGGATTGGCAGAGAGCGTGTATAGTTCCTTTGTATAAAGGCAAAGGGGACAAGAGAGTGCAAAAGTTATAGGGGAATAAGTCTGTTGAGTGTACCAGGTAGAGTTATTATTGAAAGAATTAAGAGTAAGACGGAGAGCAGGATAGCAGATGAACAAGGGGGCTTTAGGAAAGGTAGGGGGTGTGTTGACCAAGTGTTTACATTAAAACATATAGGTGAACAGTATCTGGATAAGGGTAAAGAGGTTTTGTGGCATTTATGGATTTGGAAAAGGCGTATGATAGGGTGGATAGGGGGGCAATGTGGCAGATGTTGCAGGTGTATGGAATAGGAGGTAGGTTACTGAAAGCAGTGAAGAATTTTTAGGACGATAGTGAGGCTCAGGTTAGTGTGTGTAGGAGAGAGTGAGACCATTTCCCAGTAAAAGTAGGCCTTAGACAAGGATGTGTGATGTCACCGTGGTTGATCAATATATTTATAAATGGGGTTGTAAGAGAAGTGAATGCGAGGGTCTTGGCAAGAGGTGTGGGGTTAAAAGACAAAGAATCAAATACAAAGTGGGAGTTGTCACAGTTGCTTTTGCTGATGACACTGTGCTTTTGGGAGATTCTGAAGAGAAGTTGCAGAGGTTTGTGGATGAATTTGGTAGGGTATATAAAAGAAGAAAATTGAAAGTGAATATAGGAAAGAGTAAGGTGATGAGGATAACAAAATGATTAGGTGACGAAAGATTGGATATCAGATTGGAGGGAGAGAGTATGGAGGAGGTAAATGTATTCAGATATTTGGGAATGGACATGTCACCAGATGGGTCTATGAAGGATGAGGTGAATCATATAATTGAAGGGATTCAGGGAAACCGGCTGGCCGGACTTGAGTCCTGGAGATGGGAAGTACAGTGTCTGCACTCTGAAGGAGGTGTGTTAATGTTGTAGTTTTATAATTGTAATGTAAAGCACCCCTCTGGCAAGACAGTGATGGAGTGAATGATGATGAAAGTTTTTCTTTTTCGGGCCATCCTACCTTGGTGGGAATCGGCCGATGTGTTAATAAAATATATATAATATATATATATATATATATATATATATATATATATATATATATATATATATATATATATATATATATATATATATATATATATATATATATATATATATATATATATATCCCGTTTGGAAAACCAGTATTCACGAGCAGTACACATCGACAGAATATAGTGGTTTCAAGCAATTAGATTACAGTATTGCTACTGACCCAAGACATTGGGTAAATTTCTCGACATATGCATGGCCAAGAATGTGCTCGCATCATGAGATATGCCCAGTTTTATTGGGTTGCTGATGTTTTGTAGCATGATGACCTAGTGGATAAAGGCGTCAAGAAATTTACCCAGTGTCCCGCGAACCTGGGTAAATGTCACTTGTTTTTTACCCGGTCAGTCGCAGTATTGAATTTGCTTAAAAAGACTTTGGTCTGTGATTTCATATGTGTACTGATCGTGGAGATTGGGATTCCAAACGGTAGTAGAAATTTGTCCTGTACCATCCACGGCCACGAATATACTCGCATCTGGAGACATGTCCAGTGTTACTGGATACTTGATGTGTGTGTGTGTGTGTGTGTGTGTGTGTACTCACCTAATTGTGGTTGCAGGGGTCGAGACTCAGGCCTGTGTGTGTGTGTGTGTGTGTGCGCGCGCGCTGCGTGCAAGCGCTCACAATTTCTAGCTTAATGCGAAAATATCTCACATATATAATAATACAATGACGGTAACTAGTACATAAGTTATATGTCAGAGGTTGAGAGAGCACACGAGAGAGAGAGAGAGAGAGAGAGAGAGAGAGAGAGAGAGAGAGAGAGAGAGAGGTAATCCAGATAATGACTAAGAACATATGATAAAAGACTGGAAAACTCCATTAGTAATATGAACACAAACACCTGAAGTCACTTGCCTAGGCTAAATGACAAACAAAAATTCCAGCCCTGCATGACGGTGCCATTAGTGTTATAATTAACTGTACTTCACAAAATTCTAGGGACCAATTCACCAGGAGGGTCGTAACCTGTAATTTTTTCCTGGCTGGTTCTCACGCAAGCTGTCAACGAGCACGCTACCTTCCTCCCACATCCCAAACACACATTCGTTCCGTCCCCTACACACACCAAACATTAATTAAAACTTACAAAATGGTTTCTGTCGGGCTAGCGTAATGTGTAGGCAGGTTCGGATGCGCGACGAGAGGACCTGCTGCAATGGTGAAGCTGAACTCTTGCAAGAGAAAGTACCTTGTGCCACTGTAACTCCACCTCAGGTCTTGTGTTGCTCATTGATGCGGTGGTTGGCCAGATGTTACTCTAAGACGTTTCTGCTTATAACGAAAATGCTAGAAAGTAGAGTTTAAAATAACCACTTTCTTTGATATTATAGGGAGATACAGGTAGAGGTTGGTTCGCAAGGTCGGGTCCTGGCAAGGGTGTTTGCCATGCCGTAACCCGGCAAATTATAGGGAGAAGGGCACTAATGTGAGTCTCTATTTTAATGGATATTTATCAAGAAATGTGCATTGTGAAGTATGAACCTTGTTTGATATTGCAATGGTAGTGTCCTTGAATAAGTAATCCTGTACCTCTTATCGTTGCACGTAAATCAAACACGTAAAAGTAAACATGAAAACACACACACACACGCACGCACACACACACACACACACACACACACACACACGCACACACACACACACACACACACACGCACACACACACACGCACGCACACACACGCGCGCACACACACACACACACACACACACGCCACACACACGCCACACACACACGCACAAACACACGCACAACGCGCACACACACACACACACACACAACACCACAACACACGCACACAACATATAGAATATATATATATATATATATATATATATATATATATATATATATATATATATATATATATATATATATATATATCGTGCCATATAAGTAAAAATTGCGATTTTAGCATAAATAGCAACGCTCTTCTTGCCGTATAATGCAAACGAATATTTGTGTTTCCAATAATATCGCAAAATCATTCTGAACCTAACTTGGAAAAATCTAAATTATCATTTTAGTTGTTTGTTTGTTATAATATGATTAAATAAATTGTAAAATTTTACATTCTAAAAAAATATATATTTTAATTGATTTAAAGGCAAAATTTTAAAATTGCTGTTTGTTATAATAAGATTATGGTAAGTTTTTTTAAATAATTTTGGAAAAATTTTTTTTTAATTTTTACTTTAACATATAAGTGAAAAATAAGTGTAAAATTTTAAATGCATAAAATTTTTTTTTAAGAAAGGCACTTAATGTTGAAATGAGGTTTATGTTATTTGACAGTTTACATTTACGAAGGTAGTGAGTCTCAGGTTAGGCCTGAAAACGTAGGCCTAAGACAGGGATGCGTGATGTCACCGGATTGGATAGGATAGGACTGTAAAAGAATTGAATGATAGGGTGTTGGTGAGAGGTGTGGGATTGGAAGATTAAGAATGTAATACAAAATGGGAGTTGTCACAGTTGCTTTTTGTCGATGACACGGTGCTGTCAGAAGGTTCTTTAGAGAAGGTCCGAAGGTTGGTGAACGAATTTTAGAGGGGGATGTAAAAGGAAATTAAGAGTGAACACAGGATAGAGCTACGTGATGGGGGTAAGAACAAATTTAGGGAATGAAAGATTTGATATCAGTTTTGAGGGAGGGAGAATGGATTAAGTGAATGTGCTTAAACATTTTGGAGTGGACTTGTCAGCAGATGGGTCTATGAAAGACATGGTGAACCATAAAACTGATGAAAGAAACAAGGTGAGTGGGGCACTGATTCGTCTGTGGAGAGAAAGAATGTTATCCATGGAAGCAAAAAGGTTAATGTATGAGAGTATAGTGGTACCAACAGTCTCATATGGGTGTGAAACATGGGTTGTGAATGTTGCAGCAAGGAGGAGGCTGGAAGCAGTGGAGATGTTGTGTCTGAGGGCAATGTGTGGTGTGAATATCATGGAGAGAATTCATAGCTTGGATATTAGGAGGTGCGGGGTTTCTAAAACTATTATCCAGAGGGCTGAAAGGTTGGTGTGAGGGGTAAAGGAGGTTTTCTATGATACGTTATATAGGAGTGAAGGCAAGTGGTTTTAATGACTTGACGTGCTGTTGGAGTGTGACCAAGGTAACATTTTTGAAGGATTCAGGGAAACCGGTTAGCCGGACTTGAGTGCTGGAAGTGGCAAGTACAGTGCCTGCACTCAAAAGAGGGGGGATGGAGGGTATTTGCAGTTTTCAACTGTAGTATCGGCGTCCCTCTGGTAAGACAGTGTTTGAGTTATTTCGAAAGTGTTTTTTTTTTCAGGTCACTCTGTGTATGTTAAAAAAAGTAATAAAAATATTTATTGTTGTTTTTGTGGTTGTTGTTGTATGTGTAAAACCAGCAAGAGCAAAGCGAAGAAAATATCGTGGGAGTGTGTATCACCTGTACTTTCCTAAAATTCTTAGTTCCAAACCCCAAAATACATGAAACAGCCAAAGTTTGTGCTCTGTGAAATCAACTTCGTCCTCGTAACGCAAGCCTTCAGTGGCCACGTGCACAGTGACAAAGTTTGAAACACTTTAAAAAGAAACATTACTTGTGATTTAAATTTGTTTCATGAGAACACGACTTTGTGCTTTGCTGTAAATTCGTAAGGCATTGTAGAAATATTTTACGAGCTAATCCTGAGGGAATACCTTTAAGTTAATTTATGTTTTTTTTTTTCACTTCTGTTTATTTTTTGTAACTTGTCTGAGAAAGGTTCATGCAACTATTGGAATGCAGGTGATACTACTCAATGTTACATAGGTAATTCGCTGATTTCGTTTCCTTGCAATAACCTGAGAGCCTCTGTTGGTTCTCTTCCTTCTTTCTACTCTAATGTTGATCATTTAGAAGAAGAATGAAGTTGCTGCTTGTGTTCCATTTTGCCTATTTTACTTTTAAAGCACAGTGATCTTTATTCCGGGAAATAACTAGAGTATGCCCTTTCTAAACGGCTTGAAACACTAAGATGTGAATGGTACCAAATACTATGGGATCCTCTTCAGCTGAAGAGGATCCTAGAAGGGGATCGAAATATTCGGACCAATTAATCTTCTGTTTCTGTATCAATGTGGATTGAACTAGTGACATTTACCCCAACCTCCCGGAACACTAGATCAATTTCTTGACGCCTTTATCCACTGGGCTGCCATGCTACAATCATGAGGTACCCAGTAACACCAAGCATATGTCCTGGTGCGAAAACATTCATGACCGTGGATACTACACGAATAATTTCGTTCTACTCTCGTTTGGAATACCAGTCTTCACAAGCAATACACATGGAGAGAACGAAGTGGTTTTAAGCAAATACCGGGAATTGAACCCATAACATTCACACAGCCTCCCGGGACACTAGGTAAATTTTTCGATGCCCTTAAGTATTATAGTCAAAATTAGTCTTAAATTAAGTATCGTAATATACGAGTTTAAAGACTGCATTAAAGGTATTTGTACTGGGAGTCAGTGCCAGCTGTTCTCTTAATTACATGATTCGCCAGTAACCGAGATAATTACATGGCGCGCTACTCATCGAAATAATTAGGTAAGCCGGTAATCGATTGAATTACATGGTACGTTAATAATCGAGTTAATTACGTGATACGACATTAACAGTGTTCAATACATGGTGTACCAGTAACAGTTCTAATTACACGGTGCACCAGTAATCGTGTTAATTACACAGTGCACCCGTAACAGCTTTAATTACATGGTACGACAATAATCATGTTAATTACATGGTACTCGAGTAGTGTTAATTACATAGTACATCAGTAATCGTGATAATTACATAGTACATCAGTAATCGTGATAATTACATGGTACACAAGTAATCATGATAATTATATGGTATGCTAGTAAACCAGTTGATTACAAGGTACACAAGTGACCTACTTAATTGGAAAATCCTGAAAACAAATCCTTTTACCGTAACATAATACTGGCAACAGTCTCAAAAATATTTTAAAAGAGTGCGTGAGCTTTCTCTCTCTCTCTCTCTCTCTCTCTCTGTCTCTCTCTTGCTTCATTAGTGTCATTATAAAATACTCATGTTCTCATTTTCCACTCAGCTGAACTGTATTTGATAAACAGTGGAGTCTTTCTTGACATTTTGCCTAACCCTTGGTGTTATACCTTGTTAAAACCTTCACAGATATACACTAAGTACCCAGTAACCGTGTTCAGATCTGCTTCTTTGGAATGTTTCGTGATATGAAGCTTGGGTACCTTTGTTGTTGAAACGTTTCGCCTACAGTGTAGGATTCCTCAGTACTTCATTGAAGACGATGTAATCAATCAACCTTGGAGAAATAGTATTTGAGGTGGTCAGTCCCTCAGCCTGTAGAAGAATTCAGCTCCCTGGTCCGGAACGACATGCAGCTGAAGCGTGAGAATGGAGTCTCAAATGCTGTCGAAGGTGAAGTGGAAGATCTCGGCGACATAGAAGGGAATTGGATTCACTAGTAGAAGTAAGGAGGCAGCTCCCTGTGGAATTCAACCCTTCTCACTCATAACTAGGTGTTATGCTGTAGTGTCTGACAGTTACGTTGAAAATGATATAAAATACCGACAAGTTGATGATTAAGACACATGTGCAACAGTTAGGTATGTTTATTATTGAAACGTTTAGCCTACACACTAGACTTCTTCAGTTAAATACCGTTAAGTCAAATACAACGGCAGCCTCTGTATTTGACTGAAGAACCCTACTGTATCTAACTGAAGAAGCTTACTGAGAAGTAGCCTACTGTGTAGGCTTCTTCAGTCCGGTACCGTCAAGTCGACCTGTTCCACGTGCGTCTTAATCGTCTTTTTTAATGTCGGAATGTTTTTCTGCTCTCCTCCTAAAGGAAAAATCCGAAGTAGTTGACAATCTTCTGTCTTCCAAAGTTGTTGCTTATATCCTCAGAACGACTATTGTGATTAGTTTAAATTTGTTAACGCTTGTGAGCTATAACGACAAGGTTTCTGCAATTGTTTAAGAAAGGCGGCCGCCCTTTTTCTTCTATTTTATGATGCTATTCCTAATTTTGTTTTCACTGCGATTACCTGAGAAAGTCTCTTCTGACTGGCTTCAAACTTTCAAAACTGGTTCATCCTTTTTAGGAGAAGGTGGGAATTGTTACTAGATTGTGTGTGTGCCAAACTGCCAAATTTATGTTTAAAATAGTGTTTTCTATTAAACTATTTTTGTATGTCTTATTTGAACGAATTGACTCTTTTGTAACAAAAGCATTTTGTGAAAGTGATAAAAGTTTTTAAGTTTAGATTTTATAGATGCTTATTTTCCAATGTACTAACATAGCTAATAAATTTAAAATAAAGAACAAAAAGGCACAATACCATGACTGGAACAATACACAAATAACCAGCACATAGAAAATACGAGCTTACCACGACGTTTGTGTGACTTTGTAAATGATCCAAGTCGGACCGAAACGTCGTCCTAAACTTCTCTCTTCTGTGTGCGGGTTATTTGTGTATAAACTTAGAATGTTTGCATTCAGTGTAATTGAAGAATTTATCTGGATCAGTAGTTGCTCGGGAATGCCTTGTTTGATCGGTTTAAACCTAGGTCGCTGGTTTATCTTAACTAAATAAACCTATGAATTGACCTTAGACTTTATAGATGCATCTTTCTTAAAAGTTTCAGATAAATACAGGAGTTTGTAGACAGAAATATACAATGTCTTGCTTCAAACCTCATCATCTGTTCTTGCCAGGTAGTTCTTAAAAGGCGTGCTAATTCCATTGTACACCATTATAGTAATAATGCTAGTTCCATTGACACCATTATTATAATAATGATAATTCCATCGTACACCATTATTTTAATAATGCTAATTCCATTGTACACCATTATTTTAATAATGTTAATTCTATTATTTTGCTTCATATGAGAGACAGTTATGATTAGTGGTTCAATCTGTTATGTGCATTTCTTCCTGTAAGGTCATCCTATGTAACCTAATAACTTCCTGACGGATTATTTTAAAATCGTTAATGCTACAGAACTCTAACTAGAAAAAGATTTGTACAACAAATGAGATGGGCAAGTGCCCTCTCTGTCAGTTTTATAAAACCTTTCCTGATTTTGGTGTCTGTGCGACAACGGATAACATGAGTAAACCCTATTCTGATCTACCTCAGACTCCAGGATACAATTTGCAATATATCTCATTTTTAAATGGTGAAGTATACTTTTTTTGTACATTTTGTTTAAGAGTAACATATTTAATTGGCCAGAATTTTTATTGACTGATGTTCCCTAGAAAGACGATAATAATCTCTTATCAGCTTACTAAAATATAATCTCTAGTTTACTAAAATAGAATCTCTAGTTTATTAAAATTATCTTGGAATTGTTTGATTCTCAGCAATAACTATAGAATGCCTAATCTGATCGGTTCCAAACTTTTAGCGATGGTAGCTTTGATGAAAGGAATTTTCACATTGCTATTGGGTTGTACAATTATTAATTTATCAGTTATATGAAATATATTGGCTTCGCTGAAAAAAAATGGAGAATGTCTCTTCTGGCTGGTTTCAAACCTTATAAGCAGGTGTAACAAAATTAGAGATTTTTTTTTTTAACTGATCTTGGGCATTCTAGGTGCACTATCTTACAGTGCTGGTATTTGGCTCAGATGAAAGCTCATTGTTATTGCCTGTGTACGTCCTAATCTTCTAAATTTATTGAACATTCAGTATTGAAATAAGGGTTCCTTTGCAATAACTAGAAAATGCTGCTTCTCATGGACTTCACACTTTCAAACTGGTATATCTTAATGGAAAGCTCAGTGTGACTTTGTAAATGGCCCAAGTCTGACCGAAACGTCGTCGTAAGCTCCTCACTCCTATGTGGCGGTTATTTATGTAAAACTCATATTGATTTTGTTCTGCTTAATTGTCAATTTGCCTTTTTTTCAATGAGGAAACTAGGATAGTTCCCAAACATTAACTTCTGAGTTCCTCCTCTGATCAGCTGTAAACCCTCAGTGCATAAACTACATTAGAAATTTACGCCGTTCTTTGTAATATTTCTCTTATGTGATGTGGTTTCCTTTGCTGAGTTTATTGGATACGGAGATGTGAGTTTATTGGATATGGGGAACACCTTCCTTGTTTCGCCCAGCGAGAGAAATAATTCAACTGTTGGTGGACTTTGACTTGCTGGTGGGGTCGCAAATTGTCTTTTCTCTCCGCTCATTCATCACTGTCTTCTTTCCGTTCTCCGTTTCTCTTATAAACTTTAGGCTTCTATAGAGTTAGAATTCATATAAATATTTCACAACCTTGGAGGTCTTATCTTACTTTAAATTCCTTCCACATCCAGGAGCAGGCAACGGAGATATAAAATTAGTTAATAGATCTGTATTTTAATCAATATTAGGTAAGAGTAGAAATGAATGGTAGTGATGTTGTAAGGAGAATGACTTCTTCCAGCGTTTATAAGCTAAACGCTATGGCAAGTAGCTGCATTAGCGTTCAGGGACGTGCATCTTAGTTATGAAGTGTCTTGCAAGCAAGTCAACTTTCTTGCTTGAATGGTTTTAGTAACAGTCCAATCCTGTCTATTGAGAGGCGGTATTAAGTCCTTGGACAACCAGGTTTTGGAAGCCATTTATGCTGATGCCAGATCTGTTTTGTCAGTTTCCTCACTATATTAGACACGTTGAATTGACAGTTTTTCGACAGACTTGTCTGTGATTACTATAATATTCCGAAGATGCCTAGTTAATGTGATCTGAAGATTAATGAATGACGATGAGGAAAGTACTCTTACATTCCTTTATCACACACACACAAAAAAAAAAAAAACACACACACACACAAAAAAAAAAAAAACACACGCACGCTCAACACACACACACACACACACACACACACACACACACACACACACACACAGAGGAGCTATGTGTACCCCTAACAACAATCTTCAACACGTCTATCGAAACAGGGCAACTACCAGAGGTATGGAAGACAGCAAATGTAGTTCCAATTTTTAAAAAAGGAGACAGAAACGTAGCACTAAACTACAGACCAGTGTCACTGACATGTATAGTATGCAAGGTCATGGAGAAGATTATCAGGAGAAGAGTGGTTGAGCACCTAGAAAGGAATGAGCTTATCAACGAAGGCCAACACGGTTTCAGGGACGGAAATCCTGTGTCACAAACCTACTGGAGTTCTATGACAGGGTGACAGCAGTAAGACATGAGAGAGAGGGGTGGGTAGATTGCATATTCTTGGACTGTAAGAAGGCGTTTGACACAGTCCCACAAGAGATTAGTGCAGAAGCTGGAGGACCAGGCAGGGATAACAGGGAAGGCACTACAATGGATCAGGGAATACCTGTCAGGAAGACAGCAGCGAGTCATGGTTCGTGGCGAGGTGTCAGAGTGGGCGCCGGTGACGAGTGGGGTGCCACAGGGGTCAGTCCTAGGACCGGTGCTGTTTCTGGTGTTTGTGAACGACATGACGGAAGGAATAGACTCCGAAGTGTCCCTGTTTGCAGATGATGTGAAGTTGATGAGAAGAATTCAATCGGAAGAGGACCAGGCAGAACTACAAAGGGATCTGGATAGGCTACAAGCCTGGTCCAGCAATTGGCTCCTGGAGTTCAACCCAACCAAGTGCAAAGTCATGAAGATTGGGGAAGGGCAAAGAAGACCGCAGACGGAGTACAGTCTAGGGGGCCAGAGACTAGGCACATCTCCTGAGGCGCACATCAACCAAATAACTGCTGCAGCATACGGGCGCCTAGCAAACCTAAGAACAGCATTCCGACATCTTAATAAAGAATCGTTCAGGACCCTGTACACTGTGTACGTTAGGCCCATACTGGAGTATGCAGCACCAGTTTGGAACCCACATTTATCCAAGCACGTAAAGAAACTAGAGAAAGTGCAAAGGTTTGCAACAAGACTAGTCCCGGAGCTAAGGGTATGTCCTACGAGGAGAGGTTAAGAAATCGACCTGACGACACTGGAGGACAGGAGAGATAGGGAGGACATGATAACGACATATAAAATACTGAGAGGAATTGACAAGGTTGACAAAGACAGAATGTTCCAAAGATGGGACACAGCAACAAGGGGACACAGTTGGAAGTTGAAGACTCAGATGAATCACAGGGATGTTAGGAAGTATTTCTTCAGTCACAGAGTAGTCGGGAAGTGGAATAGCTTGGAAGCGATGTAGTGGAGGCAGGTTCCATACACAGCTTTAAGAAGAGGTATGATAAAGCTCATGGCGCAGGGAGAGTGACCCAGTAGCGGCCAGTGAAGAGGCGGGGCCAGGAGCTATGTCTCGACCCCTGCAACCACAACTAGGTGAGTACAACTAGGTGAGTACACACACGCACGCGCACACGCACACACACAGTTTCAGTGGTAGAATTCTGGCCTGCCAAGCTGGAGGCCAGGATTCATTTCCCGACCGATGCACTATTTTTTTTACATAGTAGCAACCACCGAAGAGGCGGGGCCAGGAGTTGTGATTCGACCCCAACAACCACAAATAGGTAAGTTCACACACAAACACACTCACACATTCACAAACACACACACACACACACACACACACACACACCAGGAGCTGAGTCTCGAGCCCTGCAACCACAATTGGGTGAGTACAATTAGGCAAGTACACCCGCACATTCACAAAACTCACACACATACATACAACAGGCCTAGTGTCTAATCGACATGTGCCTAGGACAAAATGGTAAGTAACACACACACACACACACACACACACACACACACGCACACACAACACACACACATGCATACAAACGCATACATATACACGCAAAAACAATCTCTCTCTCCCTTTCTGTCTCTCTCTTTGTCTGTCTGTCTCTCTGTCTCTCTGTCTCTATCTCTCTCTCTCTCTCTCTCTCTCTCTCTCTCTCTCTCTCTCTTTCTGTCATTGTAAATATAAAGAACTGAGCAGCCATTAGAGAATTACCAGCGACGTGAATGAAGTAAATCTAATCTTCGTTAAGTAATGAAGCTAGAAAGGATTAGCGACACTTCTTTTTCACCCCTCACAAAATACGCTTCATTCACTACACTCTCCTGTAACGGAGAATCCAAATGAAATAGCAGGTAACTGAAGGTTGCTTTTTCTCTGCTGTGAAGCAGAAATGTGAAAGGGGGTGAAAGAGAGTAGGCAGGACTTTTCCTTTCCACTGAAGGCATGGGAGAGCGTAGGGAGAACCCCTTTAATTCAACTGGATGAAATGGCGAAGGAAAGGTCCTCTCTTCCACCAGATGACTGGAAGATTGTAGATAGATCTTCTCGCGTCCTGTGAATGGAGGAAGGTATAAAATGCCTCTGTCTTCTAATGACTGCATGAACAAAAAAAATAGAAAGGTTCTTTAACAGTGAATGGATAAGAGTGTAGGTAGGCTGACTTTCTTTCACTAGATGAATAAACGCAAGTAGACGGGATTTCACTCTTCCGTTGGATGGCAGAGAAATTAAGATTCGTTATTAACGACGTATCTGTTTGTGACTTGATAAAGCCCATTGCGTGGCCGAAATATTGTCAATAATATGACTGCTTTATTTTTATGTAGTTGTCTGACATACTTCGAGAAATTTCGCAACTGTTTATCTTGGGAGTTGCAGAGAGTTGTGGAGAGCTGTGTACCTGATTGACATGTGATGCTCTGAGGGTGTGTCTATAAGTGAATGGGGGGAATTTTACGAGTTCCCATTAATTTTTCTTTTCTCTGTTCCTTGTCACAGAGGTACTCAGCAGAGTATATTATGCTGCTGACAACACCTGTATTTAGAATAGCGATGGTTAAAGGGGTATTCGTTTACTTAATCACATGGTTCCACAATACATATTAACTACACTATTCTTCTTGCGGGGTTCACATATGAGTTGGGGTTTCAGTCTCTTTTAAAAATGTACAATGAAAATAGTAACACTTGTTGTTTCAGTACTGTTGCTCTTCTGTTTAATTTATTATATGACATGATTCTTATCACATTATCTTCTGCAGAAGTGGAATTAAATTTCATGAGCAAATACTATTTTCTTTAAATAATTTACCGATCCCTAGAAGTGATACAATACAATCTTTTATTGATGTTTCAGTGCTCGTGACGTACTTCCGCTGGGGAGTTACAGTATATAAATCCACGTATTGATGCCTGTGTTTGAGTTTCATCTAGACTACGGTACTGATTACCTGCCCCTAGACTGACGAACTGATTGCCTCAACTTATACTTCTTCAGTCTTCTGTATTGTATTAATAAAGCCCCTGTTTGATGAAACGTCTACAGAAAAAAGATACCCAGATGTAACACATGTGCCTAATTTAATATTCTCATTATTGTTCCTGTAAATATTTAAATCCCGTTGCCATTTTTTTGACAATAACCAGACACTGCCTTTGGCAGTGACCGAAGTCAACATAAAAAACTGGGACTGCGGTCATTACTATCCTTATAATTAGTTTTACATTAAGAATAAATATTGGAACACTTTTCTATTTCCTCCTGCAGTCCCTTTACGTATATGTGAAACTTCAAGAGATCAAGTACTGAATATTAGGACATCCCAGTTGATACTCTAATCCATTCTGAACTTTCTGTTATTACTATTACACTCTACATTCTGTATTCTGTTTACACTTGGTAACTTTCCGTTCTATTCAGGCCGGCTTTTCAAGTATGTTGCTCAATCTCTAATGTGATATAGCATCAGATTATTATATAAATCATTTAGAAAGCCGATTACTTGATGAGCGAGACACTTGTGCAACTCCTGGGTAGATTTACTAGAGAAAAGTTTGGCTAGCCAGTCGCTTCATCAGTCCAGTACAAAGAAGAACGATGGAGGGTGATTAAAAGTTTATGGTAATTAGTACCTCAGCCTGGAGATGATGTGCAAAGTCCATTAATATTGATAAAAGTACATCATATGCACGGAGGTGCTCATATACTGGAGACATGTGAGGCAAAGCAGTTGAAGGTGGAGTCACCAAAGGAGAAAATCCACCAGTGGAAGTAGGTCACTGAACTGATGAAGCCTCTGGCTGACAAAATATTTCCACAAAGACACCTAAGTGTTATGCAAGTGTTCCATTCATCATTATGTCGACTTTCTAAATAATTCTTATAATAACACCTCTCCGACACAGCAACTTATTCGAATCATGATACAAAGTATTCTGCAACGCTTGCCTAATCCATTGACAAGACTTCCACTAGTAAATTATTTCCATATGTGATGCTACCTACAATTGCTTCGCTTTCACCTTGCATATGCTGTACTTTTATCAAAATTAATAGAATATACACATCGTCTCCAGGATAAGGGGCTGATTACCTTAAACTGTAGAGTATTTATCGAAGAAGACTGAATAGCTTTAAATAGCAGTTAGAATGCGAATGATTTCTAGTAGGAGACTACTGCAAAGATCATATGGTTCACCCAGGAGCCAGCGGCAAAGATCTTTAGATTCATGCAGAAGACTACAAGTCAGATTTGATAAGTCATACAGGAGATGGCTGCAAGACTCCGATCGTTAATTTATGAGACTGCTTCTAAGATCTGATAGTTCATGTTTCGTGTATGAGACTGATCCTCAGCTCTGATGGTTCGTGAAGGAGACTGCTGCAAAAGAAATAATGATGCTTCAGCCAGGAAACTGATGGAAGAACCTGATGGTTCACTCAAGAGAAGGATGCAAGGCTCTTATGGTTCACTCAAGAGAAAGATGCAAGGCTCTTATGGTTCACCAAAGATAATGCTGAAAGGTTCTGTGGGTTCGCACAGGAAACAGCTCGAAGGATCTGATGGTTCATGCAGGAGCCTGCAGAAAGGTATATAATGGCTCTGTTCATGTGCTGAACCTCGATGGAAAAAAAAACCCTGCTTAACATTGTTTACATGTTGACGAGGAAGAAAGATCTGACGTAAACTTAAAACTAAAAGGGAAAGTGGAAAAGAATTCTTCCTCCGTAGGCCACGCATGTCGTAGGAGGCGACTAAAATTCCAGGAGCAAAGGGCTAGTAACCCCTTCTCCTGTATAAATTACTAAATGTAAAAAAGAAAAACTTTCGTTTTTTTATTATCAGGTCACCCTGCCTCGGTGGTCACCCTGCCTCGGTGGTCACCCTGCCTCGGTGGAATACGGTTGGTGTGTTGAAAAAAAAGCTTAAATGTTAGCAATAATTTTTGGTTTAGCACATAAGGATATAAAATGCAATGCGTGATAAGATTGCTGGGCACACACTGATGTGAGCCACTGGTAGTACGTCAAAAATATCCACCACACGTGGATATAACATTCAAAGCGAAAAAAAAAAATCTTCAGATTACAAGCATCTACCATAAAAATCTTACCTGACTTTACCAAATTTAAAATCAAAATGAAAATATTTAAAACTGGCGTAGTCAGTATTATCACAGCTGGAAGGTTATGATATTAATGAAGATAATTATATGATACTAAACTGAATAATTATAACGTGAATGATTATTGTAAAATTGGAACTAGGCTTTTGGATGAGTGCATAAAAGTCATAGAAAAACCCTCTTCGTCGATGAAGAAGTTGTATCAAATCATTTTAAGTATAGATGTTGAGAGGCATTTCTCTTTGAGGGTCAGTGGACGAAGTCAGAATCAACTCCGTATGGTGAACACTAAAGTTAAAAAAAAAATAATCGTTTAAAGAAGATATAATCATCACCAAATTTAATGTGATATATTCCATGGAGTCGCAGCATTCAGATAAGATACAGTAGTGCAAGACACACAAGATAAATTTGCTGACATAGGAGGTAACTATTAAAGTTTGAAGATTCAAGTGACGGTGGTATTAATATGACAAAGCATAAAACATTAGAAGGAAAACCTAATGTAATTTGAAACAAAAGGACATAAGGACATATATATATATATATATATATATATATGATGGGATAAAGATAGAAATGTTAAAAGCAGGTGGGGATATAATTTTGGAGTGGTTGGTGCTATTATTTAATAAATGTATGGAAGAGGGTAAGGTACCTAGGATTGGCAGAGAGCGTGTATTGTTCCTTTGTATAAAGGCAAAGGGGACAAAAGAGAGTGCAAAAATTATAGGGAATAAGTCTGTTGAGTGTACCTGGTAAAGTGTATGGTAGAGTTATTATTGAAAGAATTAAGAGTAAAACAGAAAGCAGGATAGCAGATGAACAAGGGGGCTTTAGGAAAGGTAGGGGGTGTGTAGACCAAGTGTTTACAGTGAAACATATAGGTGAACAGTATTTGGATAAGGGTAAAGATGTTTTTGTGGCATTTATGGATTTGGAAAAGGCGTATGATAGGGTAGATAGGGGGCAATGTGGCAGATGTTGCAGGTGTATGGAATAGGAGGAAGGTTACTGAAAGCAGTGAAGAGTTTTTATGAGGATAGTGAGGCTCAGGTTAGAGTGTGTAGGAGGGAAGGGGACTATTTCCCAGTAAAAGTGGGCCTTAGACAAGGATGTGTGATGTCACCGTGGTTGTTCAATATATTTATAGATGGGGTTGTAAGAGAAGTGAATGCGAGGGTCTTGGCAAGAGGTGTTGGGCTAAAAGATAAAGAAGCAAATACAAAGTGGGAGTTGTCACAGTTGCTTTTTGCTGATGACACTGTGCTTTTGGGAGATTCTGAAGAGAAGCTGCAGAGGTTGGTGGATGAATTTGGTAGGGTGTGTAAAAGAAGAAAATTGAAAGTGAATATAGGAAAGAGTAAGGTGATGAGGATAACAAAAAGAATAGGTGACGAAAGATTGGATATCAGATTGGAGGGAGAGAGTATGGAGGAGGTGAATGTATTCAGATATTTGGGAGTGGACATGTCGGCGGATGGGTCTATGAAGGATGAGGTGAATCATAGAATTGATGAGGGGAAAAGGGTGAGTGGAGCACTTCGGAGTCTGTGGAGACAAAGAACCTTGTCCATGGAAGTAAAGAGGGAATGTATGAGAGTATAGTTATACCAACGCTCTTATATGGGTGTGAAGCATGGGTGATGAATGTTGCAACGAGGAGAAGGCTGGAGGCAGTGGAGATGTCATGTCTGAGGTCAATGTGTGGTGTGAATATAATGCAGAGAATTCGGAGTTTGGAAATTAGGAGGAGGTGCGGATTACCAAAACGATTGTTCAGAGAGCTGAGGAGGGGTTGTTGAGGTGGTTTGGACATGTAGAGAGAATGGAACGAGACAGAGTGACTTCGAGAGTGTATAAATCTGTAGTGGAGGGAAGGCGGGGTAGGGGTCGGCCTAGGAAAGGTTGGAGGGAGGGGTAAGGAAGTTTTGTTGCGAGGGGCTTGGACTTCCAGCAAGCATGTGTGAGCGTATTTGATAGGAGTGAATGGAGGCATATGGTTTTAATACTTGACGTGCTGTTGGAGTGTGAGCAAAGTAACATTTATGAAGGGATTCAGGAAACCGGCAGGCCGGACTTGAGTTCTGGAGATGGGAAGTACAGTGCCGGCACTCTGAAGGAGGGGTGTTAATGTTGCAGTTTTATAACTGTAGTGTAAAGCACCCTTCTGGCAAGACAGTGATGGAGTGAATGATGATGAAAGTTTTTCTTTTCGGGCCACCCTGCCTTGGTGGGAATCGGCCGATGTGTTAAAAAAAAAAAAAAAAAAAAAAATTATTATATATATATATATATATATATATATATATATATATATATATATATTAATATAGTATGATAGACATATACATATATATCTACCATATGTCTGCTAAACAGAAACAAAGCTGAAGAGGAGGCGAGTCTTCAGTTGGGAGAAATAAATGGTTTAAGTCAGGATATCTGAGAGTTACTTAAGGCAAAGGGGTAGCAATAATGTTGAAGGATCAGTTATGGAAGGAAAACAGGGAATATAAAATTTGTAAATTCAAGGATTATGTGGATTAAAATAAGGGTCGGATGCGAAAAGTGGGTCATAATAATCGTGTATGCACCTGGAGAAGAGAGGAGTGTAGAGGAGAGAGAGAGATTTTGGGAGATGTTAAGCGAATGTATAGGAACTTTTGAACCAAGGTAGAGAGTAATTGTGGTAAGGGACCTAAATGCTAAAGTAGGAGACACATATAGAGAGGGTGTGGTAGGTAATTTTGGGTGCCAGGTGTAAATGATAATGGGAGCCCTTTGATTGAACTTTGTATAGAAAGGTGTTTAGTTATAATTAATACATATTTTAAGAAAAAGAGGATAAATAAGTATACAAGATACGATGTAGGTCGTAATGACATTAGTTTGTTGGACTACGTATTAGTAGATAAAAGACTGTTGAGTAGACTTCAGGATGTACATGTTTATAGAGGGGCAACAGATATATCAGATCACTTTTTAGTTATAGCTACAGTGGGAGTAAAAGGTAGATGGGATACTAGGAAAATAGAAGCAGTAAGTTAGAGAGAGGTGAAGGTTTATAAACTAAAAGAGGAGGCAGTTAGGGTAAGATATAAACAACTATTGGAGGATAGATGGGCTAGTGAGAGTGTAGGCAATGGGGTCGAAGATGTATGGGGTAGATTTAAAACTGTAGTGTTAGAGTGTTCAGCAGAAGTTTGTGGTTACAGGAAAGTGGGTGCAGGAGGGAAGAAGAGCGATTGGTGGAATGATGATGTAAAGAGAGTAAGTAGTAAGGGAGAAAAAGTTAGCATATGAGAGGTTTTTACAAAGTAGAAGTGATGCAAGGAGGGAAGAGTATATGGAGAGAAAAAGAGAGGTTAAGAGAGTGGTGAAGCAATGTAAAAAGAGAGCAAATGAGAGTGGGTGAGATGTTATCAACAAATTTTGTTGAAAATAAGAAAAAGTTTTAGAGTGAGATTAATAAGTTGAGGAAGCCTAGGGAACAAATGGATTTGACAGTTAAAAATATGAGAGGAGAGTTATTAAATGGAGAGTTAGAGGTATCGGGAAGATGGAGGGAATATTTTCAGGAGTTGTTAAACGTTGATGAAGACAGGAAAGCTGTGATTTCGTGTATAGAGCAAAGAGGAATAACATCTTGCAGGAGTGTGGAAGAGCCAGTTGTGAGTATGGGGAAAGTTCGTGAGGCAGTGGGTAGAATGAAAGGGGGTAAGGCAGCTGGGATTGATGGGATAAAGATAGAAATGTTAAAAGCAGGTGGGGATATAGTTTTGGAGTGGTTGGTGCTATTATTTAATAAATGTATGGAAGAGGGTAAGGTACCTAGGGACTGGCAGAGAGCGTGTATTGTTCCTTTGTATAAAGGCAAAAGGGACAAAAGAGAGTGCAAAAATTATAGGGGAATAAGTCTGCTGAGTGTACCTGGTAAAGTGTATGGTAGAGTTATTATTGAAAGAATTAAGAATAAGACATAGAACAGGATAGCAGATGAACAAGGGGGCTTTAGGAAAGGTAGGGGGTGTGTAGACCAAGTGTTTACAGTGAAACAGATAGGTGAACAGCATTTGGATAAGGGTAAAGAGGTTTTTGTGGCATTTATGGATTTGAAAAGCTGTATGATAGGGTGGATAGGGGGGGGCAATGTGGCAGATGTTGCAGGTGTATGGAATAGGAGGTAGGTTACTGAAATCAGTGAAGAGTTTTTATGAGGATAGTGAGGCTAAGGTTA